>JAAVUK010000593.1:0-45176 GCA_014899095.1 Fusarium buxicola
ATAATCTAGTTCTTTCTAATAGGTTAAGGATTACCTAAGATAGCGGTAACGCGCTAAGTAAATTCTCTAAGCTAGCTATATATTAGGGCAATACCTAGGGCTTATTAAGCAAGGACCTAGCTAGCTAGGTATACTTCCTATACTAAAGTAAGGCATTAATAATACTTATAAGCCTTGAATTTCAGCCTAATACCTTAGAGATAGTTATATAGGGTTATATATAGCACTTACTATTCCTTAGTAGTAGTTTTTATATTTCCCGTAGCAATAGCCTAGTCTATTACCCGTTTAAGTTAATTTTCTATATAATTCGGCATCGCTAATTCTAAATCTCTAGTCGGAATTGAATTTAGAGCGCTGTGGCATAAGAAATCGCGGAGTATTGAATTAACGATGTGGTGATGATCACGGCAAAATCGGGTCGGGCGGGGTGGCGGGTTATGGGTGCCCCACGTTAGTGCGAGAAGAAACGTCAAAGGAGCAGAAGAGCGGTAAGTTCTGTATGAATATCCCTCAGTCCCCTGTGCTTTCTCTTCTTCGCCTGTGTCGACCGTAGGTAGCCCACCAGAACGAACAGAACCTAGAATGTACAAGTTGCAGCTCAAAGCTCACCGGTTACAATTGCAATTGTATCAATGCCTGACTCACCAATACCTTAATTAACCCCCAGCTCTAGGGCCCATGCTGCTTGACTACCGTGATGAAAATGGCTGGGTGCTGTCAACGCCGCTATCTAGGACGATATCAAAGAAGCTTCAGTGATCTTATAGGCGCTTTCGTAGCGGTACAGGGAGAGAGAGATATTCTGCTGAGGCAAACAGTGAAGCGAATCTCGCTAAAGATGACCTAACGAGGCACCCCAAAAAGATCCACACACGGAGGTGAAGAAACTGCACAATGACTCGAGGGGTGCCCACAATTAGATTCCATCCCTGCTTGAGGCCCCTTGCAGACCTGTCACACCCCGAAAGACAAGACATATCCACGGGTCATAAGTCTTTCTTCACATGAGATTCAGCAAAGAGTACAGACCTTCAAAGTTAACCAGCAGTACAGTACTCAGTCTGGAGTACAGATATGTGGGAAACCACAGCACCTCCTACTCTACTACGTAGTAGGAAGCCGCAGCTACTGTTGGTCATGGACTGGTGGTCTTAATTATCGTGTTTCATGCGCGGACCTTAGTCGGGGTCCGCGTGATTTACTTGATGCCGACTCTCGGGTCCTGTTGAGCCCCGGTGATGCGCGTTGAGCGTTGAGCAGCGTTGACTGCCGATCCGGATCGGCTCACTGCCGATACAGATTGGATCCTGTTTATCTCCGCCCGTTGCAGTTTATAGATTAGGAAGGGCATAGCGAGCGCCGAGCGAGAATCGAGGACAGCCTGAAGGGATGGAGACTATAAAGCGTCCTTAGCCCGATGCTAGAGGTAGATATTCTCCGAACGGACAACCAATACAACCCGCCATACACTACTACGCACTCTACCTATCTTTCCCTACATACATCATGGGAGACGCCATTCCTACCCCCGCCGCTCAGACAGAAGCTGGCCAGGTCGCTGTCGACTTCGTGGCTCTCAACGCCAAGTACACAGTCGAAAATGCGAAGCGCTTCCGCAACGACGGCAACTCCCAGTATGAAGAGCTAAGGACGGCGTCGTCTGAGCGCCTTCGCAAGCTTGAAGCCGACCCTTGGGTTGACCACGAAGCCCTGAATGCGCAGACCCCCAACTTGAAGGACGGCGACGAGATCAAGGTTTTCATCCTCGGTGCTGGCTACGGCGGTCTTCTGTACGCCATCCGCTTCATCCAACAGGGCTTCAAGCCCTCTGAAATTCGCCTCGTGGATACTGCCGGCGGTTTCGGCGGTACCTGGTGGTGGAACCGTTATCCCGGCCTTATGTGCGATACGGAAGGGTACACGTATCTGCAACTGCTGGAAGAGACAGGCTATGTCCCCAAGCACCGATATTCTTATGGCCCTGAACTGTTGGAATATGCCTATGTGATGGCTGACAAATGGGATCTTACCGACAAGGGAGTCTTCCGTTCTCAGGTCCAGAGCTACACCTGGGACGACAGTAGCAGGCGATGGATCGTGGCAATTCAGCAAGAGAGAGGACCAGGCAATGACAGCATCAACATGACTGTACGGTCCCAGTTCGTCGTCGTCGCAAACGGAGTGCTCAACTTCCCCAAGGTTCCTAAGAATCTCTCCGTCTTCGAAGGACCCATGACGCACACGGCGCGATTTGACTACAGCATTACTGGCGGCTCACCTGACGACCAGACCCTTTCAAAACTCAAAGACAAGCGAGTCGGTATCATCGGCACAGGTGCAACAGCCATCCAGCTTGTCCCAGCGCTTGCCAAGTGGGCCAAGGAGCTCTACGTTTTCCAGCGAACCCCGTCTAGTGTCGGTGTGAGAAACCAGCACGAGACAGACCCCGAGGAGTGGAAGGCGATGACTGCCAAGCCAGGATGGCAGAAGCGTCGTGTTGAGAGTTTCTGTGGTATCCTATCCGGCGAGCCAGGCACAGTCGACGAAGTCCAGGACGGATGGTCGGATGCGACTACATACAGGGCGCTGATCGGTGGTTATCACGAGAAGCCACTCACTCTGGAGGAGGTCCCCAACCACATCAGCGCTCTCCTTGCAGAAGATGCAGTGCGCACCGATGGACTGCGCCGCCGTGTGGATGAGATCATCAAAGACGAGAAGACGGCCGAAGGGTTGAAGGCATGGTATCCTACCTGGTGCAAACGACCCGTATTCCACGACGACTACTTGCCAGCTTTCAACCTACCCAACGTTCACTTGGTTGACACGGACGGCAAGGGCGTCGGAGGAGCTACACCAACAGGACTCATTGCCAACGGTAAGGAGTATCCCCTCGACGTACTCGTCCTCAGCACAGGCTACCGCTCCCCCGGAAAAGAAAACGCAGAGCCAGGTTCCATGTCTGCCATGACTATCGTGGGCAAGGATGGCCGCAACATTGCTGATAGATGGGATGCTGTCGGTCCCTCAACTCTTCACGGCGTTCTGTGCCGCGACTTTCCCAATCTTTTCCTTTCGGGCCCTATGCAAAGCGGATCATCGTCCAACTTTGCCTGGGCACAAGCCGTCATGTCAGAGCACTGTGCCTACATTGTGGCCGAGGCACTAAGGAGGGCTGGTAGTGAAAACGCAGACAAGGTTCTCATCGATGGAACTGAGGAAGGCGAGGAAGAGTGGGCTAACGTCATCCTGGAGAGGGTTTCCTTCCAGGCTCCCACAAGCGTTTGCGGGCCTGGGTACTATAACAACGAGGGCAGCATGCTCAGTGAGGCGGACGAGCTAAAGGCGGCACGGGGCTCGACATTTCCTCAAGGGATGAACGCCTATGCTAGGATCCTTGAGGCATGGCGGGCCGATGGGAAGATGAAGCATGTCACTGTTACCTGGTAAATGCTCTACTCAGGATAGAGAACAATAGATCATCGACACGGGCATTGAACATATTGAACTGCTGTTTTCGGGCTCAAATGAGCAAGGCATGGGCCAGCATGTACATGCTTATCTTGAATGTCTGCCTGTCGTGCTTCAACCGGGACTGCTTGCCAACTGGCGAGTTGTGTGATTGTAAACTTGGAGGACGTTCTACGGACTGAAGAGCAATCCAATACTTATTCTGTGACGAGACAGCAGTTGAAACAGCTTGGAAGATACTGGGATATCTTTGTCAAATGATGGAAGGAAGGATTACCTTTACGATAAAGTCTGGGAGAATGGGACTTGTCAGAAGCATAAAGAGCAGACCTGCCCATTTATCTCGTTTATCTCATATTAAAACCGGTATTTGTAAAGTTATTGTGGTCGTATCAAAAACCCGTGTCCCAGAACTCTTAGATGTGACAGAGATAACTAGTGCCTGGTGAGATCGATGCAAAGAACGGCTCCACCACCTATACGTAAGAGGCTCTTTAGGTTCGCTGGAGCTGGCGAGTGAGTTTCTATCACTAGATCACTTGCTAAGGAAGTGAATTACATTAGGGTTACGACTTGACTTTGAATGTCCGCCATGTCCAGCTACCAGTCTCTGTAAGTGCCAGGACGATGCCAGCAGGATCAATTATCCCTCTTCTCCGTCATGTTATACCTGCGTCCTAATGTCAAGCGCAGCGTCTGGGGATGAAGCATGAAGACTAGACTTAGTAAATGCTTAAATCCTGTGTGGCTAAAGAAGAGGGTTGTATTCCCAGGGGTCCGGAGGAATATAGCCCAGAGCAGTGCTTTCAAGAGCAAGCATAGAGCTCCCAAGAACGCGAAAGCCTGGTTTCACTCGGAATTACATTGACAAGCACCATGTAAGTCCCTCGTACTCGAAATCGACGTACCACTCCTGGCTCTAGTTTGCAACAATGAAACTGGACTGAACTTGAGAGACGAACGCTTTTGTTATTCCAGGCCACGCGCGACAAATTGTTCTCGGACGACCCTAGAGGCGGACTGTTAGCTTCCATGCAACGAATACCCACTTACGACCTTGAGCGCCCTTGGTGAAGTATTCCTCGGGAAGAAGAGTCTGATTCTTACCTCCAGTCTCTTTGACTATCGCGTACCTCTAGAGGGGAAGATGAGCCCATCGCTGGGGGCGGACAGAAAACACTAAGAATGCCCTGCAGTTTCACAGCCGACAGCGACATTCCACCACTTCATTTGAGGCTTAAACCCAACCAATCATAAACAATGACTTGAGATCGTGCGTCCCTTGTAAGATGTCCAGAGCTTCCTGGGCATTTGTATTGATTAAGGAGCGAAAGGGATGCGAGGCCGTGTTAGAAGAATCACGAACACTGATGATCCAGATATGGTAACCCCCTTGGCTTTCTTGCTTAAGGGGATTTAGGGTGTATCAACGTCGATTATTGCGGACTCCTTTATGTGATCAGCCTCAGCCATATATACCTGCTCATATTTGACCCAGAGAAACAGGAAAAGGAAGGACTGCTAGAAAAGCAAAGCCCAGTGATTGCAGTTGGCCTGGGACTTTGCACATATAGACACACTTAAACTAAGGGATCTTGACGCTCTGACTGTTGAGTGAGCACGGCGAGCGGAATGCCTATTGGATGATAAGCAGCAGTGAGTTCATTCATGCTACCGATGTAAAACATATTCACATCTTTTGCTATTGCAGCTCTAACTCTTTTATGCACGTACTCGAGATCTTGGAGCTCCAGAAGATCAGATATTCTCTCAAGACGTAAGAATACTTGGAGACAACTCTCACCTGGGTGGACTAGCCTATGGTCTCGACGTAGACGCCGGGCTTGGGGTACTGGCTGATACCTCACGAAAACGAGATCACGTCAACCGGAAGCGAGAATTTATAGCTTGCCCGTTATCTTTGGGACGAAGAAACCATTTTACACTTCTCAAATATAGGTAATGTCTCTTAGAAATGGGCGCCCTAACCAAGAGCGCTCGGGGTACGATTCTGGGACAGAGGATACGAGAGGCAGGCGAGTCTACATTTGCAAAAGAATTATATATCATCCATCATCTATTAATATATACTCATTTATACTTTGAGTAGACACAGTAAGGACTTTTCGTCATGTTTATTGATCTCTTACAACTTGGCCTTTGTGTCCTCCTCTCGGCCCTGCAGGTTAGGGTGGGGGGTTCGGATGGGTCGAGTAACGGCGTAGAAGGCGAAACCTTCAGACTTGGTCGAGAACTAGAAGAAGAGCAAAAAACAGAATCATGTCAGTTAACCGCTTGCTTCACACAAGGTTGGAGAAACCCGGGCAAGGGGATGAGAGAGAGCGAGCGAGTGTCGTGACGAACCTTGACCTTAGAGCCGACGTGGAAGAAAGCAAAGTCTCCTGAGACTAAATGGTGGGTGATTCCGGTAGCCTCGTCCTATGAGAAAGAAACCATAATTGTCAATAACGTGCAATGTTGAGAGATCTTGGAGAGTTGGAGAGACAGTTTTGAACGTGGAAAAAAGCCCGAGTTCAGAGTTGAATTTGAAGAGGTATAGAGGGGAACGTACCAAAACATCGATCTGACCACTGAGGACATACTTAGTCTCCTCGAAATTGTAGGACGCAGGTCGTTCAGGCCCAGCGACGATCTTGTAGAACCCCGAGGTCAGGTGCGTGGGAGAATCGGTAGTCTTGGTCCGGATGGAATGGAAGTCGGCCACTGTTGCGTTCAGGCCCTGAGGGAGGGGGATAAACTCGTGACCAGCGCCTTTGACGACGGTAAGAGGAACTAGGTTGTTAGACACTGTTCAAAGAGAAGCCGTGGATTAGCGATACCCAGTTCCATTGGTAATGTAGCTTGTCTGGAGTCCTTGGAAAGGAGGTCAAAGAGTGACGTACTGATGTTTGTTTTCTTGGGAGATAAGAGACGCAAGTGGGAAAGCGTACGGATAAGGTTCGACCTTGACTTATATAAGAACTCTTAGTACTCCCGGTAACGGCCTCGAATGTCTCGGTGCATTCTCGGGATGCGGGGAAAACTCTAAGGTTTCGGATGCATTCCCGGCGTCCATGCCGCATGTCAAGATGCGCTACATTAGGTACGTACAGCCATTGTTAAAGTATCAGGTTAGTCCTTAGATATTACTGTTGGACATCAAATCAGACATTCTACTAAATAACCCATAGACAGCAAACAGCTACGGTATCGGTATTATCCATCCCAAGAACTCGTACCCGCAACATCAAGCCGGATCGGCTTCCGTGATCACCGGCCCTGTGCCCGGCCACGGGTCCGCTCACGTGCCGCCGTATGAAACGGTAAGCTTCGGCAGGCGGGCCGGTCAGCTGAGAGAAGCTGCGTAGTTGTTGTATCCAATGAACAGTCCCTACGCCCATTCAGTTTTAGCCTCTTAAACGAATGGAAGAATCACATCATCATCCAGCTCAACTTGTTATAGGAGAATACGAGGCGCTAATCATGACTGTAGAGGAAACTCGCACTTAAGCCTGCCTAAAGCAGCTCCCATGTATCTGATTAAAAAGTTGACTCTTCTAAAAGTAGGTATAGTAGTAAAGAGCAAGCCATTGGAGTGGGCTAGCCAAAAGGTCCTCTAAGTCTAATATCTAAAGAATGCGACTAATAAAACAAACGAGAGTCCTGTATAGGACGGTCAAGAATTAGCACCCCTGCACAGCAACAATTACTCCTTCTTGACCTTGCTCTTCTTGGGGACCCGAACAAGCCAGTAGAGGAACACAGCGGCCGCGACGTTGAAGACGCAGTACACCCATAGGAGCCCAAAGTCGCGCCAGCGGTTCTTGTAGAAGATGTTCATGCCCGACAAAAAGGTGTCCGTGGTATCGATGGCGCAGTAGCGGCAATCGGTGGTATTTTCGTTCTCGAGGTAACCGCCAGCTCGTTCGAGAAAGTCTTTAACGTACTCGCCACACTTCTGGCCGCTAGGAGCCTTGAAGTTGACGAATTCGTTATCGGCGCAGTGGGCAGGGGCTTTGGCGAGAGACACGCTGAGGAAGCCTTCGACGACATATGTGAAGGGATTGACACGGTACATGAAAATCCAGAATCCGGGCAGAGCCTTGGGGCCAGCAAGAACACTACGGTCAACGTCAGCAAGACTGCGCAAAAGTGTATAAGGAAACATGGCTATATACGTACCCGCAGAACGAGAACATCATGACGAAAAGCAGATTCATAATGGAACCTGCGATGTCGGGGCTGTCTACACCAGCGATCAACATGTTTGCGAACGTACTAGCAAACACGAAGAAGATCCAAACAAAGAGGAACATGGTAATGCCTCGTGAGTGAACCTCATTAGTGAACTGCGCATTCCTGTACAGCCCGATTGGGTAGTACCAGCAAATAAAGCAGAAGATGGACATGATCTATAAAACGGAACCAGTTAGCGTCATATATAAGCGCTGAACCATTTGCGTAATGAACTTACAGAGTTCCAGAAGAGTTCAACGACAATGTTGGCCACCATGAAGGCCTGCCAGGCGTACGACTTGGAAGGTCTCTCTCGCGCTTCGTAGAGAGTACGCTGTTGGCAGAAGATGGGCAACATCTGATCAACGATCTGAGCGAAGAGGGTCAGGAAGATAAAGACACCAAACATCTGGTTCTGGAGGCCACGCTGAGTTCTCTCGGCGTTCAAGAAACACAAGCTGATGAATAAGGTCTAAAGGTTGTCAGCTGCGCACTACATGGACGGAAGAGGAGGGACTCACAGCTCCAAACGAAAGCATAGCCTTCGAGTTGATGTACATTGGGCTACGCCAGAACTGCTGGAAAACTCGCAGTGTCACCTGCTGCACCTGGGTGCTGAAAGGGGCCGCAAACTCGTTATAAGCCGAGGGATCATCGGGCTTGTCGTGCGTCTCAACCTTGTGTTCGGAGAGTCTCGCCAGTTCTTCTTGAACTGCGCGATACTCAGGTGACTGGCGCCAAGTTGCGTGCCAATCAATATCTGTATGGGCACCAGGAGCTGCGCCAATAACTTCCAACATGAACTCGGCTGGGTTAGCTCCGGGATGAAACTTGGGGCCTCCGTTGCGCTCGAAATAGTTAACCAAGATGTGCGAATTCTTGCCGATATCGCCAAAGTAGACAGTCTTGCCGCCACTAGCAAGAAGAAGGAGCCGATCGAACCGCTGGAAAAGCATAGCAGAAGGCTGGTGGATAGTACACAGGATAGCTTGGCCGCTCTTGGTCAATTTCTCCATCAGGTTGCAGATAGACCACGACGTCTGACTATCAAGGCCAGAGGTAGGTTCATCAAGGAACAGGAGCAGCTGTGGGCGGGCCGCGAGCTCAACACCAATAGTCAGTCTCTTGCGTTGCTCGACGTTCAGACCTTCGCCGGGGAAGCCGACAACGGCGTCGGCATATTCTTCCATGTTCAAGAGCGATATAACCGTATCGACATAGGCCATCTTTTCCTCCTGGCTGTATCGAGCTGGCTGGCGAAGGATAGCGCTGAAGGTGAGAGCTTCTCGGACCGTAGACGTTTGGAGATGGAGATCTCGCTGCTGCACATAGCCAGTTTTGCGTTGGAAGGAAGAGTCGCGATGGCTTCCGTCGACAAGCATTTCGCCGCTAACAACACCCATAGTCACGCGACTGGCTAGCACATCAAGCAAGGTAGTCTTTCCAGCACCAGAAACACCCTAAGTAAAGCTCGTTAGTCCTCGTTGTGAAGGTTTATCGCACACGGATTACCAAAACATACCATCAAAGCTGTAAGAGTACCAGGCTTGACCCAACCGTCAACATTATCCAGAATTCGTCTAGGCTCGTCTTTGATCTTGATATCGTAGCAGACATCTTTCCAGTGGAAGACAGACGTCTGCTTCTCCATGTCCTCAACAGGTTCAGGGCTGTCCTCAGTGAGGGCTGCAGGCTTTGCAGAAGGATCAACCTTCTCTTCATCCATGCCCTTCCGCTGGTTCTTCTTCAATGCCAGGCGACGATAGACAAGAACCTCGCCCTTGGAGCGTTCGGAAACGATATATTCGGTAGCAACAAGATGGAGGATCATGTAAAAGATGGTGTAAGCAATGATGATGCCCAGGTTGCGCCATTTGTGACTCGCGTCGAATTGATATGATTTGGTAACGTAAGCCATACCATCGACGAAATCCTCTCCTGGCTTAGAGGCACTGACGGAGCAAACTTTTGACATCCGATCAACATTCTCGTAGCCTGGTCCGCTTGGGACAAAGTTGGCGCATGTATACTTTCGGCCCTTGAATTCATTGATGAAGACGCTTTCCATAGCGAAGAAGAGCGGGTTGATCCACCGAAGCCAGCCCATGTAGACCTTCATATACATAACCGGAATGGCATATCCGGTATATAACATCAGGGCCAGCAAGAGGACACAAGCAGGAGCAAGTGCCTGAGCGACGGTCTTGGTGACAGACGCAACCAGTCTAAAGAGCATCGACATGGATAGCGTTGCGATGAACGAGAAGAGGAGGAAAAAGAAGAATGCCCCTGGTTCCCGCCTGAGGTTACACATGAAGTAGAGCGTCATGTTGAGAAGAATCGAGTTGGTGATCTTGTACGGAAGGTCACAGATCATCGCCGACAGGGCTTCAGCACTGGGATGGTAGAAAGCATACCGTTTATGCTTTTCGACAATCCTCCGTTTTGCATAAAGCGTCATGATCTCAAGGATGCTAGCGAAGGCATTGATAAGAATGATGAAGAATAGGAGGATAGAGCGCCGCTGGATACTGTCTGCGTCGGGTCTGAGATTGTAGAAGATGCTGGCCACCATCATGGCCTCGAACATATTGCTAACGATCATCGTGATCGGGAGAGACGGATCCCCTACCAGCATAACCCAGCTTCGCCACAAGGTGAGCATGACCTGCCCCCAATAGGAGAGGGTAAAGGGGGATTTCTCGCGGGTCATTTTAGACTGCTCAGCCCGACGAGACTGCAAGAAGGTCGCATGATGCTCGCTATCGAATGGATGCTCTTCAATATAGCGGTCGACTTCGTCCAGGACGCGTTGGCGGTATCTACTGGCCTTCCAGGCCTGTGCGAACTCATCCGGAGTGCGAGGGGTTTTTCCTTCCCAGCCTGGACGAATCACTCGCTCACTGTGGCTAGTCATGGACGTGAGGAAATCGGCACTGGTTTGTTGTTCGGGACAAACAAAGCCAAGGGCTTCGAAATAGGCCTGAGCCTCATCGGCTTTGCCAAAGAAGATCTGGCGCCCTTCGTAGAGGACGACCACCTTGTCAAAAACCTAATGACGAGTGAGATGAGTAATATTTGTTAGTTGACAGGGCGACTTACGTCGTATGCAGCCTGCGGGGCCTGGTAGATAGCAACAAAGGCTGAACTCCCCATTGTGTCGGCCTGCGTTCGGATTGTGCGGCAGAACTCGATGGCGTTGGCGCTATCGAGACCTCTGGTACTGTTATCCCAGCACTGAAGAGGAGCATAGCTAAGCGCGGCCTCGGAAATAGTGACACGCTTCCGTTCTCCGCCACTAACACCTCGAATGAAGTCATCACCAACGCGAGTATTGATCGTATGGGAGATGCCAAACATAGCCATAGTTACATCGCGAAGATGCTCAGCATATTCTCGTTTCGTGACTCCCTGGGGAACGTTTTTCGCGCATCGAGCGCGAGCAGCGAAGTATAAGGTATCGCCTACGGTCAGATGTGGGAAATGGTCATCAACCTCGGCTGTATAGATAGCCTCGCCGCGGAAGTTTGTTTGCATTTGCTCCGGTCGAACCCCCTGGTAATTAAGAATCGAGTCGTCGTGGACGTGGAAACCGTGCGTGTCGCCGGCGATGGTCTTGAGGAAGGTCGAGCATCCTGATCCTGGAGGACCAAGCACAGCAATCATCTCGCCGCTGCGGACGATGCCCTCCATGTCCCGAAGAATATCAATCCTGGTTTGGCCCCTACCCATCATCTTGTTGGCGATGCTTGTGGCCTCGAGCCAGATGTTTCCGATCGTCTTCTGGAAATCGGTCGGTGTACCGAAGCCGTGAACGTTCAAGTTCTTGAAGGCTACTCCAGCAGTTCTGACAATGCCATCCGACTGCTTGCGTCTGAGGTTGTAGAAGGCCTTGGCCCACTTCTTGGGCTGGAACTGTTCGCTGTGGGGATCCAATGGGCCGTCTGCGGGGACTGGAAACAAGGTCCCAGGAGCAGACTGGGATGAGCTGGTGATGCGTCGCGCCAGTTGGGTAAGTTCCTGGGTTCTGCGCTCCTCCTCCAGGGCGTATTCCTCGTCCGAGATGCCATCCGTCCTTGGCCGTTCGTCCACCTCGGTCGATGAAGACGAGCCATGGGTGTTGTCCATGGCGTCGGCCGGCTTTTCCTTGTCGTAAATCATCTTGTCGACGACGCGGGATAAGGAATTGAGCCTGAGACCTTATCCAAGAGGAAGAAGATGAACAATAACAAACCCACGTCAGTAGGAAGAAGGTGGTTCGACGAAATGCATGGCCAGCAGGTCATATCCGTATATATACTCCATCCTGTCGCCATAACACAGGGGGCATGACCGCGATTCGGTCCCCTCGGCCGCGATTCCGGAAAGTCCGTCTCCCGAAAATGGCTCCGCTTGAAGGAATATTTGTGGGGGATGACAGAATAGTCGAGGCAGCTTGGCGGCGATCAAGGCCGTGTTAACTCAGCCAAGTGTTTATGTCAGCCTGGCTTGGCAACACCTGTTGCGTCTGCCGCTCTTTGTGGAGGTGGTAGGGCGGAGATGCGGAGGATCCGTAGACGCGCAGGGTCGCATGTCCATGACATCTGCCAAGGCTTAATTGACCTTGGCATGGAAACCTCGCGCTCCGACCCGAGGGGCCACGAGTTCTAATCACGCAGACTTTCTCCGTGGTGAGTTTCTAGAAGTACCTCGGTCACTTGTCTTCCTGTCTAGACGCGATTCAAGATCGATTGGCAGCCGATCATGCAAGGAGTCAGTTGAGGTCAGTAGGGCACATTGCCGTCTCAGCAACTATGCCGATCCAGTGGAGTGGCCGCATCTCGTGCCTGTCTCAGAAGTCACTGGCCTGTCTTGTCCGACTGGTATTCTGGAAGTTAAAGGGCCGGGAGCCTGGTGCAGAAGCCTCCTTAAATTAGTTCCTTCTGAGGCTTGGCAATATGTAGAGAGAACAAGGCGTCCTTTTCTGTGAAAGTCTTTGTTTCGACTACAAGACAAACCCTTGAGAACCCGCGGTAATAGCGGTGGATGTTTAGGTCTTAGCTTTCTCAAGCAGCCCTAGACAAAATTTTCAACGGGTTGTTGTCTTAGCTGCGGTCAGCTTAGGGTTGAGGGTCGGGCCCTGCGCCATGGGCACAAGCCGGGGATATCCTCACTTTAAGCTTTGAGGACAAGGCTGATCGCCGCCAGCCCTAACAAAGGGCGCTTAGAAACCCGAACCCCGCTAAGGGTTTGAGCTAACTCGCAACTTTCACCAAACATCGGGTCTACTATCAAGAGGCTATACGTCAAAGAGGCTCAATCTCTTTGAGCATTGTGCCAACAGTCATATTGGTCAGAGTACCCTAAGAAAAGGGGAACAGAGCAGGGCCTGCGTTAGAATCAACAAACAATATCTAAGTAGAGGCTCTAGGTAGTTAGGAAAAGAGAGGCTCTGCCCGCTATTCCAGGAGACACATCATGTTGCCGAATGTCCCTCTCAACTAATGGAGAGAGCAGGGCCTGTTATTGAACCTCAATGCAGAGTCAACTGTGCGCGGGATCAAACAATTACGCAAAGCGTATCTTTCTCTGTATAACTTACCTAACATTGCAGTGGGCGTCTCAATCTTTCTGAAAACCTCTTCATTGTCTCCTTACTCCGTGCCGGGGCCGGGATTAACCCCGAGCATACGGAGACAATAATACCCGAGTGCATGTTGGCTCGCCAACAGTGGGCAAAGCCAAACGGTGCCAGACTTGAGGGAGACCACACCGTAGGCGGGTTTTCAGCATTGATAGAGGGCATTGATCTTAGCATTCAATGCTTTCGCCCGCAGATAAAATTTAAATACCACAGCTTCGGCTCGAGATCTTGGCAGGCCGCTCCCGTCCCACGATCTCTACTGGAGTCGGAGACTGCGGCTGATCTCCCTCAAGCTCGGTTTGGGCCTGATGGCCGTGCAACTTGTTGGCGGCATTGGAACTCACTCCGTCACCACTTAGTTCAGGTTTGCCGGTGTAGTCTCGGCCGGCCTCAGTCGCCGCTGGTTTGTATCCTGTCTTCCACCCCTTCTTTCACACAAGGAAAGCACCTGTGGCGACGATGAGAGCACCGAGCTCAGCCCCAACCCCAACTCCGGCCTTTGCGGCAGTAGACAAGCGGCAGTCTTTTTTGCCGGAGCCACTTCGAGAGCTGGAGTCCTCCGATGGACTTCCATCTCCGGACAGGGAATTGAAATCCTTGGCTGCGGAGTCGGGGCAGAACGGATAGCGCAGTCCCCAAAATCAGCGGGATGGAAACGGGCAGTTGAGAAACCAGCTTGTCCATCCCTGTCGAGATGGATGCTGAGGCTGAGGTCAAAGGAAGTGTTAAGAAGGAATCTGTAGTTTCGAAGCTGACAAGATCGTCATCATATTTGCTTGTGTCGATCCCGCCGAGATGCAATTGTCCAGCCTTGGCGCTCTGGCTGCTAAGCCACAGACTGTATGCCAGTGTGGGGATGTGGCCCTGCGACCAGAGCTGGTGTATAAAGCTCTTCTCCTTGGTGTCGTCGTCCTTGGAGAATAGGAGGGCGACTTGAGGGATGATGCCGTTGGTCACGCTGTCGGCGTACCCCATGGTGAGGTTCGAGAGGGAGATGTCACCCAGCTTAACCTTGTCCTGGAACTCAACTCCGGCGGCCCAGATGGAGTTTCCGCTGCGATTCTTGCCAAAGCCTATGTCGAATCGCCTTTTTGCCGGCTCAAAGGTGCTGGATGAGTCGGCATCGACTGCAAAGAGGCTGATGGTAAAACAGCACAGGTACGGCAGGGACCATGATTACAGCCACCATAAGAACAAGGTCCACAGTTCTCGAGTGTAGTTTTCTCACACATAGATGAGTTACTAGCCGGTATCCAGATGAGATCACTCGGTTTGGTTGTCAGGCTGAACGTAATAAACTGCCCAGGTGTGCCAATCTTGAACTGTGTGCGGTATGTTCCGCCCCATTGAAGGGTGTTTTCGAGATCGATAGACTGCGAGTCGCGTTTGAGGAGCTCCCTAGCGGTAGACCTCGACCGCGTGAGATCAAACGACAGTTTGGCGGACGCACAGTCGACCAAGAGTCCAGCTCCTTGGAAGGGCGCTACGATGAGGGACTTCATCGACAAAGGCTACACCCGCTGGTGTTCTTAATGAGCCTTGGTAAGACAGACGCTTGTGAGCGGTGAAATTCACAAATGCTTGTAAAAGCACGAGAACTCTTCGCGCAGCTCATGCCGAGAGCAGCCTTTGGTAATAAGAAGCTGAATTGTCCCTGCCGATGTCGATGCTTCTTAGACTAATCTGCCCTTGTGTGCTTAGTGCTTACACTCCATCACACTTAAGTCCTATACGGTAGACCAATTAAGCATGCTATGGACGGCCGGGGTGGCATGCCGAGGGATACAAGGTTGCGAATACAGAGGATGCGACCATCTGCATCGCCAACGTAGAGTCGAATCAAGGCGGTGGGTTGACCAGGGATAAGAAGAATAGCCC
The DNA here is from genome assembly GCA_014899095.1 of Fusarium buxicola. Taxonomy (NCBI): domain Eukaryota; kingdom Fungi; phylum Ascomycota; class Sordariomycetes; order Hypocreales; family Nectriaceae; genus Fusarium; species Fusarium buxicola. The sequence goes on from JAAVUK010000593.1 coordinate 15,212, forward strand.
GAGGATCACGGCCCGGGCTTTTGCGACGGGCTCAAGGCCGTAGGCTTTCGACAGTCCCTTATCCAAGGTTTCATCTTGAACGATGTTACATTCAAAGTCCACCTTTCTCACAGAAGTCCAAATAGGAATACCTATGCGAGTTACGCAGGGATCCGACTGGAAACGGTAGACGGCTTTTGCCCATTGCAGACTGTACCAGTCAGCCCCTGAATGTTTGCCAGGACGTACGGATGCTCAGCGTGTATATAGCAAGGGTCATAGTCCAATAGGAAAGGGAGAACTATCAAGCTATCTACATATACGTATCGGCCGGAAAGTAAGTAACGAGATATAGCTGCAAGCCTCTTGGAGTACTCTATAATAAGGATAGCTCTATGTCGCCGACTCACCTGTTAGTATAGAGCTTGATTGTGCGGGCAATTGCAGCGTACAACGCTAACTACCAAACAGCGGTGAGATTGTACTTGTCATTAACAATGAAAGCGTCGATGATTCGTAAATGATTGGTGCTTCCTGGAGACTGGCCAGCTATTACTCTCCGTTCGTTGCCCTTGCTTCAGCATATGTTCTCAATACGTCTATCTTTATAGCGGGCATTGAAGAAAACGAAACTCTCGGCGTATTGTTTTGGTTCAAGATGGCAATTATAGATAACGAGTCGGGCGGGAGTCGCAGGAAAATGGGAACACCAAGCGCAAGCTCGAGCCCTATATCCATCATCTCCCAGTTTCTCGCAGTTTGTCCTGATCGCCTTGGTCTCTAACGACCTGGTTCGCAACAGGCTCAACCTCCCGTGCACCTAAGGCAGTCTTTCTTGTTATCAATCCTATCATCGTTCTCCCTCGAGGTACCGGGTGTAATGCAAGTCATTCTCATCACCGAGCCCGTTTCGACTGTCAGCATCAATTGGTATTTTCCACATGAGTCCTATTAACAGAATCCACTAGGTCATATGTCGTCATCTTCTGTATCCAAAAGACAACTTCTGGATATCGAAGGCCAAGGTTAATGATAACACAGTTCCAAACCCACAGTTGAAGCTTCGTGCCTTTAGACGTGATGCGGCCGAGGCTCACACATAGCGATACACTGCTCAATAGAGTAGAGAGCATGATTACCCAATGATGACTTTTGGAAAGGAAATTTCTATTCTCAACCGTTTATTTATAAAGCCCGTTCTAGCCACTCAGGTTAAGTAATTCCTACCTATGCCTGGTTGACCAATGTGGCGGTTCTGATCCTGTCAAAGCCCGCGAAAGTGGTGTTACTAGAATGAAACCCCCATGAGCCATTGGATAGCTCCGGCTATTCTGTGTAGAGAATCGTGAGGCTATTCTGTGTAGAGAATCGTGAGGCTATTCTGTGTAGAGAATCGTGAGGCTATTCTGTGTAGAGAATCGTGAGGCTATTGACGGTGACGATGGCTACGTTTCAGAGTCTGTCAATATCTCCAGATCGCATTGTAAGCCCACATTTGCTGTTGCTTTACGAATGCCCATGAATCGGAGTTGGGATTCTGCAAGGGCACGACCGCGCGTGTCGACAGGTAGCTTTCCAACTAACAGCCCCGTTGCCTCGAGCTTCATAAAGAACTTCGACTTGATATCGGGTGCGTATGCGGAGCTTTCTGTGAGTCACCATCCGCGAACCTGATGTAGGGCATGGCTATTAAATTGCCGCAGATTGGGGTCTTTCCGACTCTTGGTTCAACAGAGACTTGGGTTAAGTAAAGGACTATTCTGGTTTAACGGTACCGTGAAGGTTGTCGAGTGCTCGACCGTGCTGATTAAAGCAGGCACTTAGGAGGCCAGTCACGTAGACCAGACTCGAGAGTAACAATGGATCAGGGAACCGGCCATGTTGGGAGTTCAAGAGCAGACAACGCATCCAAAGCCTCAACAACATCCACTACTTGACTGATCATCCGATACGCCGTGATAACAAGGCAGGACCGGACGCAAAATCAACCCGGCCAGAAGCCCCGGAGCAGTCCTCGGTTAATCCATTAAGGATTTGCAGTCCTCTTACTTGACATACCAAAATACAAAACGTGAATGTCGTTTCGGGTCTGACTTCTCAGTTGGACAGAGTTTGCGTTCTGTTGTCTCGAGGAGCCGCTACGTAGGCGAGTAAGGACAGCTGTATATTGCGGTGAAAATCTTCATGGATTAGCATCTCTTGACACAATTATAGCAAATGAGTTTGTAGAGTTAGGTGACGAGCAGGTGATATTCTAAAGGGTACCTCGCATCCAAATACGCGAAACTGCGAAGGTCCGCGCTCGGAGGCTGTTCTCTTTGAAATCACTCAAGCAGGAAGTTCCGGCTGGCGCGAGCGGTACTGGAAGATCTCCAGGGAAGTTCAATACATGGCCTCAGACAATAAATCTGATGTGGTCCATGACATATAGAAGCATAGGCGCCCTGCGAACCTCAGGTCTCTAGTGTTCATTTAAGGGCACTGCTGTTATAGCCGCTATCAATTGTAAAAGATCTCGAGGAACCTGTTGTTCTGGCTATTTCATTGGTCCGCAGAAATGAATGGTACGACAAGTAAAAGAGAGAGAATGAACTAATGAACTAGGGAAGAGTAGATTCCAGGTTGGACAAGACGCGATAACAGCTCTCTTGAACGAAGCACGTCACTTGCAAGACTGAGACCGTACTCTTAAGCAGGGTAATAGAAGTTGATTCCACTCGACTTTGCAGCAACGAGTGAATGAACTATCAATGTACTTTCTCTATTCTATACATAAACCCTTATTCAACTTATAACCAAAATCGACAACCCTATTTGCTGGCGGGGAGAACCGCCTCCACAAACATCTCAATCCTAGCTCCAGGCCACAAAATTCTGGGCACTGGAACACACACCTGAACAGGCCTGTTTGTCCCACAAAACTCCTTGATACCTTCTGTGTATGCAATAATACCCTTCTCGGAAACGTCGGCAGCGACAAAGGCGTGGCACTTGTAAACAGCTTTCCAGCCCTCCTTCACGCCGGCAGCGTGAAGTGCCTTTTCGACATTGACAAAGGCCAGTCGGTACTCCTTGGTCACATCTTCGGGGATAGTGTCCTCATCAGTTCGGCCAAGCTGGCCGGCGATATGAACAACAGAAGCGCCCTGAGGTACGGTGGCAGCGTTTGATAAGTGGCCCATCTCAGCAAAAGCCTCGTGAACTCCAGGGGCGTTGAAGTATCGTACTCCTGCGTCAAGCAAGGCCGAGCCCTGGCCGCGATATTCGGATGACATTGTGTGGTGGACGTGTAAAGGATAACGGTTTGCGTAGATTGAGAGACGGGTTTGTGATTTAGGAGTCGACAAATGTGGTTTCCAGAAGGAGCGGCTGAAGGATGCGTAGACTTTGGGATAGTATTGGGGATTCCATATGTGAACAGTTGTCATTTAAATAGTAGTTGTGCTTATAAATAACCTATCCTTCGGGCCCTTCGGGTTGCGATGGGTTGCGGACTTGCGGAGTAGCAGCAGAATGTAGGTATAGCGTGGTCGTTGAGAGTTTCCAGATCAAGTTAGCATCCCTGCAATATTGGCCCTGCCCACATCTCCTTGACTGTGGAAGGCATCAAGTCCGCCCGGGTTGCAAGGGTTGGAAATGTCAATTGGCGTACAAGTTCCAAAGCTAGTATCGAGGTTTCTGGGCAAAGAGAAAGCTGCATTGAATACTTTGCCACGAACAGTGAATCTTCCCCGTAGTGGTTCAAGGTACGAAGAAAGAACCCAACCGAGCCAACCCGTGGGACCTGTACTGGGCAAGGCTCTGAGCCAATTGTGGCCACCTGTTTCATGGATGCAATCTGAGCATGGGACAATAACAAATTGCCGCTAGAGTCACCTCATAATCTGTTAGAGGTTCCAGCAGCGGGGTGGGGACGGACTTGATACCTTGACGCAGCCAAGGAGATGGGTAAAGCGTTGGCGGTGTCCGAGGGTTCCGGCTTCCGAGATGCGAGATGCGAGATGCCTCCTTGTGAGATTAGAGTTCTTCTTTGTTGCTGCGTGAGCCCGGACCTTTACCGGCTTCAAGTACCGATATTTAGTGACCATCAGCCTCGTTCACTCTTGCCAATGTTTTGGATGCCTTTACGCGGGCACGACTGAAGGCTTGACACGCCTGACACGCTTGACGTGAGGCGTGGCTGCGGGCGCTGGACTGGGTTGACGAGATAAGCCAATCTAATCTCACCAGAACCTCGGCCTCGACTCCAGAAACTGTGGGGGTATCGTCAGCCAGAGGCGATTGCGTCTGGCTCCGCCTCCTTTGGCCAACGCGGATCGCCAACCAGCAGTCTGGGAAAAGCCATTACGCTAAGGCGATCAGAGCCTCTTTAGCATGTTATGCTTAACCGAGTCTCGCCTCCAGTGCGATAGCAAGCGCGGGGTCGTACTTGGGCTTGTCCAAACGTGGATATCTATAGCGAGCAGTGTTGATAAATCTTTGGTAGGAGGAGTCTTGTGTCGCCCCGAGACAAGCCGGGCTAAATCCGAACAACAATGTGGCTGACGAGAGATGAATCTCTGCTGAATCTCCGATCCAATCTACTTAATCTGCTATCAACCCATATACCACGCCCGTGGGCCACCAAGTTACACGTCTCGGCCACAGTTTCTGTTTTGATCCCGCCTTATCTGCCAGGATGAAGCCATTGAGAACCGCCAGCAAAAAGACCAAATCCCGGCGGACAAGGTCCTTCACAGGCTGCTGGACATGCCGGGAACGGCACGTGAAATGTGATGAGGGACGGCCAGATTGCAGCCGCTGCATCAGGCTTGGCATGCCATGTCAAGGATACGATGTGCGACTTAACTGGTCCAAGTCACGCCACGTGCAAGGCCGCAGTGTGCAGACAGAGACAAGTGAGACATTCCTGCGTCTTCTCAGTTACCTACATACATACGGCGCATGTCGTCTCGACTGAATCACGGCTGACCAGACGCACCGCAGAATCGGATGGAGGCTTCTCATCCAACAATTCTGACACAGTCTCAGAAGACTTCGACTTTATTCACTCCACAATTCCCGACTTCACAGGTCCCAAGACCAAGAACACGAGCCAGCGTGAAAAGCCTCTCGACTCACCGCGCGAGATTACACTACGAGAGACTAAGGTGGCCAAACACAAAAGGTCAAGATCAACCGACCCAAGAGACCAGGCATTCCGACATGAATTATGTACAGAACCCAGCGACCAGGCCGAAACGCCGGACCAAGGCGACCCGAACCTCGACAGGTTCACATCAGAACTGGAGCAAGTGTTTCTAGTCCCCGAGGAGAGTCAAATCTGCCCTGGGCCGACGCGCCACTTGGATCTCTTTCCAATGCCAACCCACCAGAAACGACTGGTACATCACTGGTTGACTTACCTCAGTGGGAAACTGACATTGACGGACGGGCCGGAGAACAAGTGCAGATCACTTATACTGCCCCTGGCTTATGCTGGCGTCATGTCCAACTCGAAAGAGTCCAACGCCGAGATAACTCTCTTCCACGCCATCTGCGCATCCTCAGCCTACAACCTCTGTGAGCTCACTGGAGGGCAGAATGAACACAGCCGAGTCCTCGGGTTGAAGCACGAGCAGCTTGCACTCACTCATCTACGCCACAACCTGGGTCAGCAAGAGCATTCCAGGAGCCTGTCACTGGGCTTCGCTATCATGACCTGTCTCTTGATAGACGCCGTCTCTGGTACGCCGAGACGGTGGCGCTCCTCCTTGGCCGGCGGAATCGCCTATCTTAGCCACATGCGTGCTCGCGACCCTGACGCCATCAATGAGGCTACATTCCCCCGCAATCTAATCTACCTGGCTATCATGTGCGAGTGGAACATTCCAGATGACATGTTGGCCTGTCTTGACACCCCCAATCTCCCCGAAACCGTGCATGACCTGTCAGGGGGGTCTGTTCAGTTCTTCCGTAACCTCGCCGAGATGAATCGAACCTTGGCTTCCAAACAACGTCCTAGTGAGCAGGAGCTGGACGCGTTTGAGCTGCGTCTTCTCCTCAGCTTTCCACCCAAGCCAAGCTCTGACGATGCAACGTTGGGCTGCCGCGAATGGGCCACACATCACGCTGCAATGGCCTTTTACTATGCAAGCCTTGCTTTCTTCCAACGCACGATACGAGGTCTTCCTCTGGAATATGTCCATGACCTAGTCGAGGCGGGTGTACAAGAGCTGGAGGCGATTGAGACCCTGAATACAACAGCCGGAGTTATAACTATGTGGCCGGCTGTGATTCTGGCCTCGGAAGCCTCTACTGTTGAGTTGCAGCTCCGGATGACTGCTTGGCTTAAGGCAAAACGTGATCTCGGCTTCAAAAACTTGGAGACGATGCTTGAACTTGTAAGCGCCATGTGGTCGAGGCGTGCGCAAAGTGATGATCCATCAGAGGTCGTATGGCAGAGCTTGACAAATAGGGAGAAGTACGACGTGTTTATGCTGTAGAACTTCTCGAGCCTTGGGACAGCCTCTATTTTGCGCATCCAAGAAAGGGGGGGACATATGCGTGATTCCTCGCTGTCCTATTAGGCAGAATTCATTGTATTGTAGTTTACCTCGGGACGGCTTAGCGGTCTTTTTCCAGAGTGGTTAATCTGTCCTGTGCCTTAAGCAGGGTACTCTCTACCCTGAAACGGGTACATGTATTGGTATGGTACGGCAACGTCATACCTATTCCCTGCAAGCTTGTTACTTGTTCTCATCCACTCAGCCCCTGAAGCCAGGCCAACAAACGGAGAGCCTCTATTGCGAGTGATGATTGGGAAGCCCCTAATGCGAGTAAGAGCTCCTGCGATCCGGTTTATTTGCCTCGGTTACAGTACAGTTCATCGCCATGTCCATGCTTTGCTAGCACGGCTTTCTTGCTTATGCACCGTCTCCAAATGTCCTGGGGTGGCGTCTCGAATGGCTTATCTACGGAGTACCGAGTACAGCCGCCGATAATCTCTAACCCATGTCCTTTCCATATCACCCGCCATCGTGGATATGTCTACGGGGGATATCATTGGCTCCGACCTGACACCCCAGCTCATGGCTTATCGCAAGATTACCGCCAACAACTAGATGTTCAGTAACTGACAAGAACTCGCACCTCTCCAAATCTATTTGCGGTAATCCACAACGGCCGCTCTGATACAATCAGCCTCTAACGTCAGCCAAGTATCGTTGCGTTTTTTCTGAGACGTGGAAAGCAGGACACCTTGCAAGGGCTATAGGCAGGTAGGCCAGAGCTGAATTTCGCCGCAGCCACAAACCTCCCAACCCGGCACAATTGCCATATCTGACCGGCGTCAAGTGCTCGTTTTGTCAAGATCCTCAATATACATGAGGTTATCTATAGATAAGGCAATAAGCCGGACGCCGGGACTCAAGGAACCCGAAATACCTCTCGTCGACAGCCCTCGAGACTCCTGTCATCGAGCGAGTTGGCGATCCTTGAGGTGAGAAACACTAAACATATAAGGCGAACAACCCGCCGTTTGAAATAACAGCTCAACCGCAACCAAGCCCGTTTTTTACCGTTCAAGCTTTACCCCAGTTCTAGTTCCAGCTCGATAACGCCATTTCTCTACAAGCCATCACCATGCCCGCCACAGTGTCTTCTGAGGTCCCGCAAGTCCCTGCGACCAAGACCAAGATCATCAAGGAAGATCTGTCTACTATTACGGATGACCGACTCCGGCCGGTTCCCGAAGTGGAGTCTTTCGAATACGGCAGCTCATCCATCGAAGATATCATCGCCTCTCTGACCAGGGTAGGCGGTGTCATTATTCGCAATGCCGTTGCAGACGACAAGCTCCAGCAGATAGAGAAGGACACCCGTCCTTACCTTGGAAACTTTCTTCTCGAACACAAGGACCAGAACAGCAGCTTCTTCTCCGTCCATTCCAAGCGCGTTCTGGGACTTGCTGGCAAGTCCAAGACATACATGGAATCCATCGTCCAGCACCCCCTCTTCAAGAGCGTTCGTGACGAACTTCTTACTTCACACTTTGACTTCTATATTGGTGATGAGTTGCACAAGGTGTCCTGTACTCCCCAGCTGCACAACGCCATCATTTTCTCAGTTCGCCCTGGAGCTTTCAACCAGGGCCTGCACCGCGATGACACAGTTGCACACAATGTCTGCCATCGAAAGACAGCGGACCAGTATACTCAAGGCCAAGATACCGCGATAGGCTTCTTTGTTGCCGGCAAACCATCTACCAAAGAGAACGGGGCCACGCGATTTATCCCCGGCAGCCACCTATGGGATCACTATACTCCCCCTGACGAGAAGCTCACCGTGCATGCCGAACTAAACAAGGGCGATGCTTTCATGTTCCTGGCCGCCTGCTATCACGGAGCGTCGGCCAATAAAACCACAGACCAGGAGCGCCTGATCTACAGCAACTTTTTTACCAAGAGCTGGCTGCGACAGGAAGAGAACCAATATCTTGCCAACACTTGGGAGACAATCTCCAACATGGGCTATAGTGACGAAATGCTTCATGATCTTGGCTATGGTCTCACTCACCCTATGTCAGGATATGTAGACTTCAGGCACCCGCTTCAGTATCTACGTGGGGAGGAGTGGAAAGATCCCACCGAGCAGTAGTTAGCGTTGCCGAGGTTCAAGGATATCAGTATACGGATAACGGCGGCAGGGTATGTGGCCCTTGGAGGTGATTAGTTGAGGTTATTGAGTGCTCAACAGCCTCATTACCAGCATCTTATCATCCGCGATAGCACCTCATAGCAGCAATTGTCTCATATAGCCGAACGAAATGTACTTTCTTTCAAGTCGAACAAAATGCGCCAGAGTCCCTGTGAGATTGCTTGTGCGATGTTGCTAAACTTGTGGTACAAGGCTCAACAACCGATATCGTCTCCAAGTCAGGTCCCGCGTAGGCATTGCGAGTTCAACTCAAGCAGTAACCTACTAAGAACTGCTCAATCTTCAGTGTGCCTATCTCTGTAGTGACTCGGGCTCGGGGTGAAAGGCCTCCCACATTGAGGCTAAGCAGAAGAGACACGACTCGGGGGAATCTGACAACCGGCAGTTTACGTCCGTGCCAGGTTACAACACAGTAGCTTGCAGATGTCCAGACCCAAGCCAGTGGCCATTGCTATCTGTTAGCCAACGCCACCAGATAAAGTCTTACTCTCATTGGACACTCGTTGGAACGAAGGAACAGCATTGCGGGGAAGATTGCGACACTATGGTACGCTGCGGGACCCTATCTAAGGCAGATCTCCACTGTTGTCCAATCAGCGAAAAGACATTCCTCCTGTCAGTTGGGACGGGCTTATCGCGTGGAGCGGACCTTTCCCCGTGGGGTCACAGGTCAGTATTGATATCTATTCCATGTGGATGGAAATACAGCCTAAGCTGAACATGGAAACCCTCGACGATGCTGGGTGTTGGATAACCCATCCTGATAAGGTTGCGTTTATGACGATAATCATGCATGGAGACGGCGCAGATAAGTTGCGATACGTGTATCAAGCTTACCAACATTCAGAGGTTGCACCCATAGGGAGAATGATGGTGTCTCGCAGCATGAAGTTATAAGCCCTGGGTTTCGTTAAAATGCAACTGCTCAGCGACTTTGTCTGGCAACCAATTTCTGAGAGTCCATCTCCTCTACTTCACAAGCAAAGAAACTCACCGCAACGATCTCTGATCCAGGCATTACATGATGAGTTTGTCTTACGATGGCAGCACCGCTGAGCATCATCAGCGCGGCCAACGCTCTGGTTCACAGGGAGAGCCTACGATCAACGACGAGAAGAAGAAGACCCACGACTTGAAAGACACCAGTGACACGAAGAGTATCGCCAAAGGATCCATCTCGGAAACAATCCCCGACGAAGGCCACCATGGTGATGCCACCGACGAGACCTTCATGGAGGCCCTCAAGGCTTGGCCTTACGCCGCCTTGTGGTCAGTTGTCTTTACGAGCCCTATGATGTTGTAAGTCGCCATCCGTCAAGCCAAGCTTGCAGCAGGAACTGACAAGAATCCGCGAATCCAGTGTAGCCTACAGTCCAGCTTGGATCAGCAACCTATATGCCTTGCCTGCGTTTGCGGCTCGATTCGGTAGCGAATACGATGGCCTGAACATCATCTCTGCTCCGTGGCAAGCGGGTCTTGCTATAGCTGCTATAGCCGGACAGATCATCGGAGCTCCTATCATCGCAGTACCTATGGTAAGCATGCTCTGGGCTATTTGGGGACGTGACTAATCAGATTACAGGACCGGTTCGGCCGCAAGCCATCATACCTGGCCACACTCGTCACGTCGGCTGCTTTTATCTTTGTGCAGTTCTTTGCGGACTCGCTTCCCGTGGTCCTCGTTGGCTCCCTGCTCATTGGAATTGGCCTCGGGGCCTTCTGCGTGCTCTCTCTCACGTACGCCATCGAGGTCGCACCGTTCCGACTGAGAGGCGTCCTGAGTGGATTGTATAGCTTCGGCTTTGTTATCGGTCCACTACTCTCCAGCGGCGTGTCTTCCGCCGTGGCTAGTGTGGAGGGCCAATGGGCTTATAGAATTGGCTTTGCTGTACAGTGGGCCTGGCCGGTTGTCTTGATACCCTTGATGCTCGTAGCGCCTGAGAGGTGAGTCTCAACCATGGCATTATATCGGGGGGCTTTACATGGCTAATGCTCTGACTCGCAGTCCTGTATGGCTGGTTCGCCAGGGCCGGGTTGCCGAGGCTGAAGCATCGATTCGCAGGCTCGCAGTCAAGGGCCACGATATTCGCAAGACTCTGCACGACATGGCCGAGGCCGACCGCGTGGAACAGGAAAATGACGCTTCAACCAGTTACGCCGAGATCTTCCGGGGTTCCAACTTGCGCCGCACAATGATCGCATGTGTCTGCTACTCGAGCATCATCACCACTGGAAACATGCTGGCAAACAGCGCGGCTTACTTTATGCAAAGTACGTTTCTGGCTTATTGTGCAAGGCTGCGTACTTAGTAAGCTGACTGGATCTTTTAGTTGCTGGATTTGATGCAGTCATATCATTCAACATGTCCGTGGTTTGCTGTTCTGCTGCTCTGATTGGAGCCTTCGCAAGCGTTCCACTGTTGGCCCATTTCAACCGACGCAGGATGTACGTCTTGGCGCAGGGACTCTCCGCAGTTTTCCTATTCGCCATTGGCTTCCTCCAACTCGCCCCAAACTACTATCAGCGGCCCGCAGTTGTCTGGGGTCAAGTCGTTTTCATGGTGATTTGGAACCTCGTGTATGGAGCAGCAATCGGCCCCCTATCAACTGTCATCATGGGTGAGGTGGCAAGTGACCGGCTTCGATCCAAGACGATTGCCTTTGCGAGCGTTGTGCAGTTCATCAGCGTCATGGTGGTCACGCTGACCTTTCCGTACTTTATTAACCCTGATCGTGGCCATCTTCAGGGCTATATCGGATTCATTCAGGGAGGAAGCGGCGTGGCGTTTACCATTTGGTTTTTCCTGTTCCTGCCGGAGACCAATCGTCCTATTGAGGATTTGGATCTCCTCTTTCAACATAAGATTAGCACGCGGCGGTTCGCTAAGTATGATGTTGCTCAGCTTTCATAGGACCTTCCTGAGCCTGCATTGGAGTATCGGGGGTATGGCGCAAGTAGATAACCCAGATTGTCTATGTTGTTTGTTTCTAATTGTGGTTCACTTCTCGATTGCCTGTGAAACTTTCTCTGAGATGCTATAAGAAGATGGTATGGCATGCGTTGGCCCTGTTGTTCTGTGTATGAACACTACATCTTTACTTACACTCCTTCATCTTGTTGCTACATCAAGATTTATCCAATGAATGATAATGTTGGGGACTGAATTCATCCATGGAATTCGTGTTGAAAAAAAGGGTCTGAAATTTCCTTCGCGTCAGGGAGATACTGGAGCCCCACGGCTGATTTGACATCATGGTACACTGCCAGGTATGGATGTGATTTCAAGGTTATGAAGATGATGCCTTGAATGGCTCGCTTCCGACTGCAGGATAGATCCAGTCAGCATCCCGCTTACTGGCTCGGCTCACCGGAGATCGAGTCTTTATGACCAACGCTGCATTCTCGTACAGGGTCATACGATGCTTACTCTTTTCCTGTGTTACCGGTATTCCTGCACAACCTCTCAGACTGCATCTTCGGTTACGCCCACTCATCGTCCTGCTCTCTTCTGTTCGGAATGTCGAATCCCACGGCGTCACTGTCAATGGACCAAACGAGCCAGCCTCTTAAGACTCGTGATCCGCAAGCACTCGAGATTGGCGATGACTCCGCGTTGATCAGCGGGATGCGTGACAACCTGAAACCGAAGTTTATCATAGGCGGCTGACAGCATCGTAATAGAGCACCTCCTATGGCCTCTGTCACATCGAGTATTCTGAACTACCGCAAGTCCAAGGGTGGAACATATCATTCTGCATGTCACGAAAGCGACGACTTTGTCCCCACCGCCAAGCAAACAATCGATAATCTCGATATCACGTAAGAAGGCCCCCTGCGCGAGTGCATATTGTCCCAATGGAGTGACAATTTGCGAAAGGGCTTGAAGCATCAAGCTGCAATTAAGCGCTCTCCATCACCTCAAGTTGTCATCGTGATATTTAACTATCACCCAGGCATCATTACTAACGCTTTTGCTGGAAGATAAGCTATATCGAGCCCCAGTCAAGGATGATGTCCAGGTCAGCTAGCCCCGTATGACCGTGCCGCTTATCAATGGCTGATACTCGAGTTTTGGTTCGCCATAGAAAGTCCTCGATGTTGGTACCGGAACTGGCAAGTCATCTTCCGCCCTATACTGAGCTTATACTACATGTTGTAACGATAGGGTGATGCTAATACTGAATGGCTTTAGGCGCTTGGGCGATGTAAGTAGCTCGTTAAAAATAGCAAGTTCAACTCGTTATAGCTCACACTCAACCCCCCAGCGACTACGCCGAAGATCATCCCAACACAGGTGTCATTGGAACTGACCTCTCATCCGTCCAGCCCTCCTGGATGCCTCCCAACCTAGAATTCGAGATCCACGACTGTACAAACCCTGGACGTGGGACGACAACACTTTCGATTTCGTCCATACGCGCTACCTCTTCGGTGCTATTAAGGACTGGACTGCTCTGTTCAAACATGCGTTTCGTACCCTGAAGCCCGGCGCGTGGATCGAGTCATGCGAATCTGAGCCGACAATACACAGTGATGACGGGACCGTCACAAACGACAGGTTGACTCAGCTGGGCGGCAAGGTTACAGGGCGTTCTCTGGCTGTGATTTCCGACGACCTATAGATGGAGGCCATTGGAGAGGCGGGCTTCGTCGATGTTGGACAAGCCACCTGTTGTGTTTGTTGATCAAGTCTCCAAGCTTTAAACCTTCTAACTCCGAGACTTATGCAGGTTCCCTTTGGTTCTTGGGTCAAGGATCCGAAGCTGGCTGAGATCGCCCAGTTCGCCAAGCTCACTCTGGAGTCGGACCTTGGGGGTGAGTAAACTCATCAGCTAGGACAACTCCCAAACAAGAAAGCTGACTGCGACCCATAGGCTACTCGAAGTTGTGGCATCAAGTCCTCAAGTGGCCACATGAGGAGTACGAACTCTTCCTGTTGCAGTTGTGCAAGGATCTCAAGAAAAGCATCTGCCCCTATTTCAGAGTGCGCTATGTCTGGGGCCGAAAGCCTGAAGAACCAGCTGCGAACTAGGGCCGCCCTCACAGCCGGCGAGTTCAAAGAACTAAGGCGTTACTGGAAAGCCTGTCCTGGGATGAGGAAGAGAACAGAGCGGGTCATGAGGGTAGATATCTTATTCATGCAGCCAGAGAGGCAAGCCAGTATGTAGATATCAATTACGGGCAGGCAACTACCTGAACAATCTTGGTATCTTGAGTCCCACCACTTGAGAGCTCAAATGTCAGTTTCAGCCAAAATGATATACAAGATACAACATATTTCGGTTCGTTAGAGAGTAGCTGTGTTGTTTGTTAGTTACAGTGGTACGCTGCCCAAGCAGAACATGACACACCAGATGGCCGAAGTTCGTCTACCAGCGAAACTATATTCTATTTCGCCAGACCAACCACCGTGCTAGAGCCTAGATCAGTGCGTCATTCCAGCTTCCCTACTCTGTACGGGCATCTATTCAACCGGAGACTGAAACAATAGACGCCTTGGACAAGAACAGGCATACGAACAAGGACAGCGCCGGTGAAAGTGAAGATGAGCGAGACTTATGCCGTTAGCTTGACACCACTGCATCCCATGTTCACTCTCAGGCTCACAAGTAACACGGACAAACAAAGGTCTCGAACGTCAAATTTGCTCTAGAGCGTAGGCTGTCAAGCACATCAAACCGAGAATATATGTTTCTTAGAAGGCAGGAAATGGCTTTGTTAATCTTGATACTGTACCCAGATGAATCGATCGATGCAGCGCAGAGGTAATAAAACTTAATTTATTCTGTTCAATAAGAAATCGGGTATGGGACTGTTGGTAGCAAGGAGAGAGGAAGTTTGGGTTCAAGAGGCCTCAAACTGTTCCCAAGCCATAACCATGGCTTTCAGTTTTCCAGGTTCCTTCTAGCACTCGCTCTTATCGATAAACCATTAAACCGTGGCCAGCTCTGGCACTGGCATTGGTCTCTGCTTCTATGTTGATATGGCTATATCCTACAGATCTATAATCTTGTCCAGTCGCTAGACTCATTTCCGGTTCTAGGGATCCGTGTCTTCCGCAGTAACTCAATCCCGTCCTCAGCCTCGAGCCACGTCGCCCTGCTGGAATGCAAATTAACTCTTGCACTTTCACAGCAAGGTGTACAAACCTCCTATTATTCGAGTGCTAGCAATTACCTCATCTTCTGGCCACAAGAAACTCTTACGTAGTAAGGCTCTGTGAAGATTATCGCCTAAAAATGTCGAGTCTCCAAATTACAGCCCCCAGACACAAAGCTCCAATGTGAGACATTAAATAGCTAACTTCATAAGAGCAACCAGTAGGAGTTCATATTTACTGTCACGGGATGCGCCACGCGGGGGTGGCGTGTAGAGGGGAATGCTCAGCTGTTGCATCTTCTGAGACCAGGCTCTGGCATTGTCGGCTCTTCGGACAGATATTGATATAGTATTCGCAAGCTCATGACGACGGACGATTGGCCATATCACTTGCGTTCTAACAATAAGGCCGATAATAAAGTAGTTTTGCCCAAAGAATGTGATGCTATTGCCAATTCTGTGTAATAATTCCCCTATCTGCGTTTCAGTAGATGCGGTTACCACGATATCCTGCATGAGGCAATGCAGGAATTAGAGGATGCAACCTTTTCGTTTGCTTACTGTAAATAGGTAGATAAGCACGAATATGTATGATGGTCCCCGCTTTCTCTTTCTATCTTTTGGTGCTCAGACTCTGCGTGTGAACCATCTTTTCCCACCCCCGTTACCACTTGCTGTCAAGAGCAAATCAAAGCTGCCTCAACACCGCAGTTAACTCAACTTTTGACTTGAAACCCACAACAATTATAGTCTGCTGTTACGTTTGGCCTGCTTAATCCCCCGCTCAAGAGCTGTCTCTTCTGCGACATGTCTCATTGTACACCAAGCCATTCTCATCCGCATGATGCTGCAATCAGACGCAAGCCCATTGCTTACGCTAGGGTGAATGAGAACAAGTCGACGGGATCACATCACCACAACCATTCTGCCGAAGACCTCAAGACAGTGCAATGGCGCATAGGGTGGCAAACGCCGACGAGGATGCTCGGTTTCCTCGGGCTTGGAATTCTATCCGCTCTTAGCCATCATTTATACTACTCTTCTCTTGATTCGACACCTGTTAGAAGCCGGAACGACTAATCACAAGCATGGACAACGCAAGAATGGATAGCGAGGTATGGGTTTGCCCTCGCCTTCGCACTAAGACTCTACTCGCCTCCGCCGTGGCTGTGGCATACAAACAGCGCATCTGGGCCAATTTCCGTCAGCAGCCCTATACAATATCCAGCATCAATGCCATGTATGATTCCACAACCGACGTTTTATCATTTACTATCTGGGAGTTCCTTTTGAGAGCCAGAATGGCCGCCGTACTTGCAGCCCTGGCGTGGTGAGTTTCTGATGGCATATACGTCTCTTCCATTAACTAAGAAAGAACCTAGGATGATTCCTCTTTCAGCCTTGGTCACACCTTCATCGCTTCTGGTTACCTCGACAACTCGAGAGGTTTATCGGAGCATGCCTGTGCCAACCCTTAACTTCAATGATACCTCTTTGTTCAGGTTTGGTGGAATGGCTGGAGCTGTGTCACCTCTCCTTATGAGGATTACCTCTGCTACAGCTTCCGCCGGTGATATCTTGCCGATGGCTGCAGTGGCGCCGAATTCTTCTTATTCTATGCAATTCAAGGGTCCATCTCTGAAGTGCGACAAGGCCACTGGAATCATGCAGAACTTCATAGCCGAGTTTCAGAAAGAAGCAGGGGACCTAATAAGCGGCAATGTGGGTGGCCATGCAATATATTTCGCCATCACCGCCAATTACCGGTACTCGAATTACACTACTACAAAGCAGTTTGACTTGTCAGCATGGAACTATCCCAAAATAGCGGAAGATTGTCTAAAAATACCAGGAGAATGCCCATATTTGCCTGCGCCCGTAGGCGAGCCCTCATCTTTCCCACTGTTAGTACGCCTCAAGGATGAAAGTTTAACGTGCTCACTTCAAGATACGATATACAGTGTCATGTTCCGCTCTACGCGGATTAGTCAGGTCATCAAACATCCCTACACCTTCATGTGGACAAGGCCGACCCATCTCGAGTCTGATGACGCGCCCTACGCGACGGCAGCTCAAGCTTTGGCAAACCTACTGAACGGTGTCATGGGAAACTCGACTAATAATGGTGGTGCCCGTCAGTCAGTCTCGGAAACTAGTTTGATAAGCTTCGGGACTGGCATCATGCAAACTGCTCTTATTGGAATTGTCAACACTTCAGGTGATAGCGGTTGGGCAATCGATATGCCATCACTTCCCCAAGAAGATCAAGCACTTGCTCGTAACAAGTCAATCGGAGAGCTGATCGAAGAGCTATCAAGAAACCAAACATTAAGTCTTTTCAGCAACAGTCGGTTTTGGTAAGCAAACACACTTTTAGCGATCTTAACGTTTGCTCACATACGCTCAGGTCCGACAATGCCACTCATATCAACGTGACTCAAAGTGTTTTTAGCAACGTATGGAAGTATCGGAGACAGGAACTTTGGCTCTCTTACGGCCTGGCAATTTTGGGTGCAACCTTTGCCGTCATAGTGGGACTCCAAGCTGTATACCAAAATGGCATAAGCCACGACACAAACTTCGGCACGATCATGGCGACAACGAGAAACGGAACTCTAGATGCGCTTACCGAAGGCTCATCTTTGGGTGGAGGAAGATTAGCCAAAGATCTGCTTGATACAAAATTGGTTTTGGTGTTTTGCACCACGGACAAGGCGAAGGCACGACTGCAAACCCTCGAACCGCGTTTGGACTTACGACAGAGATCTCTCAGTTACGAAAGGGTCAGACAGTCAGGTAATAGGTCGGATCAGGCAGACACTGGGGTATCCTTTAATAAGGACCTCTCTTCTGGAAATGGAGCATACAACAGGAACGTCGAACATCAAAGCATCTTAGGATCTGAATTCCGGGACACCTTGTGACGGTTATTTCAAGCTGTCATTATAACGCCTCGTCTTAAAGACCAGTAGCAAACAAAGGTCTATAGTAATTAATTAAAGATTGAAATTCTCAATGAATAATCCAAACCCTGGTCCACTTTGCAGACGTCTTGACGGTTTACAGGCAATTTTACGCTTTGGCTATAGCTTGACGTGATGGATTTGTAACCATTTCGTATTTGGCTTCGCAATCGTGGTGTGTGACAATGAGTGAAGGGAAGGGAATCATTTAGACAATAGGTAACCCAGTCGAAATCTGCTTGAAGCCATGAAGCAACATAGAGGCTGACTACCAAACACATTGGGAGCCGCGATAGTCTTGTCCTTGCGGGTGTGGAACATTTGTAGTTCAGTGAAGGTTAAAGGTTTAAGTATTAGAGGTGAAAAGAAAGTCTATATGAATTAATAAAAATTATGCTTGGATCAACGTTGAGCCCTGCATAGTGGGCCATCAGGTCGCTCAATAAAGGCATCAGACCCGACGCAAGTCGGGCAGTAGAAGGTGTTGAAAGGATCGTACTTTTGCTTCGTCTTAAGGTGATCATTGTAAAAGTCGCCGTAAAACGTCGCCTTATAGTCGGGATCATTGCGATCACCCTCACTCATGAAGCCGCCAGTGTTTGGCGCCAGCTTCTTGGCCGCAGCGCCCTTAACCAAGGTCACCTCGTCGTTGGCCGCTTTGCGCTCTGCGAGGGTAGAAGTCTTGGTGAGAGTTGAGCCACTGGTCACGAGGGCAAAGTGCGATTTGCGCCACGCCGGATGCATGCCAGAGGTCTTATCCGCGGCGTCCTTGAACACCTGGCCACCAGAAACAAGGAGGATGACACTCGAGTCGAAGTTCTCAGGCTTGCCGCTAAGGATTTCGACGGCATCTCGCACGTTGTCAAACTCTTGTAGAGACTCACGGTCAATCAACCTCGAGGTCAGGACTGATGTACTTCCTGTGGGATCGTAGAGCCCTGATTCGGCATAATAAAACGACCAGTAATCAGGGTAGGTCGTCCAAGTCTCGTTGATGAAGAGCTTGTCCTCAAACTTGGAGAGAGCTTTGCGTACTGGAGCCCAGCCCTTTTCAGCCTCGGCCCGGCCCATACCAATAGTCCAGAAGCCGTGGGTATAGCCCGACGTGGCATTGCCAACGAAGGGGGTGGGAAAGTTGCGGAACCAGAAGCCGTACCCAGCAAAACCGGCGTCGTTGAGGTCGGGGAGCTGCTGCAACAAAACGGCCACGGCATCGAGAAGGTCTTTGTTCTTCTCTGTCTTCTCCAGCGGTGCCACCTGAAGACGGTGGGTGGTGACAGCATTGACGTTGGGATGAGCCTTGATGGTGCTGCTGAGAGTGATTCCGTAGCCAGGCCCGCCACCACGCATGGCTCGAAAGAGGTCGGTGTTCTCGCAGTGGTTGGCGATAACAACACGTCCGTCGGCGAGCATCACCTCGGCCTCAAGGATCTGGTCGGCACCGAGCCCATAGTTTCTCGTCGCTGGGCCGTGACCACCTCCAGATGCCCAGCCGCCGATAGCACCTGGCGAGAGGGCACCGCCACCGACCGCAATGACATTGTTCGCCTTGGCAACCTTGTATACGTCACGCCATTGGTAGTTACCGTCGATCTTGATGGCGCTGCCCTTCCAGCGAGACTTGGAACACCCGTTCTCGGACGTATAAGTCTTCTGAAAGTCAATGCCGTTCTTGAATTGGTTTAACCAGAGCTCGAGGCCGCCATAACCGTCGGAGCGGCCAAGAAGGTCATGGCCTGTGCCGGTGACGACGAGACGGATGTTGCGCAGACGAGCATAGAGGATGGTGGCTAGAATCTGAGGGCGAGAGGTGGCGTTGACGGCATACGTAGGAAGAGAGCCCAGAGTGCATGTGGTGGGCTTCTCGCCAGCAGCATAGTCAACTGGGGCGCATGTGATGTTGTACGGATAAGGCCTTCCAATGGGGTTGGAGGTTTGGAAGTCTTGGTCTGACCACATCTTGTTGACGTAGGCGCACTCGTCGAGGTCCTTGGCAGGGCCTGGATAGCATGATTGCGCAATGGGCTCCGTCTTGATGAGACTGCCGTCGATGAAGAAGTCAAAGACCTTCCACTCGAACTCGGACGGCCAGCAGCTTTGGCCAGGAACCTGGATTCATCGACTGAATTAGCTTCTGTCTTTCACATGGGACGGGCTGGCTTCGTCTGTCGTTGTACTCACACATCTGCATCTGGGGAAAAAGCTGTCGAATTCCGACCGATCGACCAGTTTATGACCCCATGTTCCTGTGGAGAGGGTGGCGAGCAGAGTGAGCAGTGCTGTGGAACGCATTGTTGACGATGATTATGCTTCTCAGCTACCAATTCAAAGGATTGTCTAGAACCAAACTTAATCCCCCCCCCCTAACCCGGGGAAAGTTTCAATTTATGCGACATGCAAGCGGCTGATGCGGATCTTGTCTCGCGAACGACGCATGATTCGGCTACCGGTTGCCCAGCGCAGATTGCGCGAATCCCGACTTTGCAGCACGAGAGCAAGGTACCCCCGGCTGCTTTACACTCAAGAGTAAAGACCAACAGCCGTTGTGAGGGGCTCGGGCAGGCTCCCCGTGCTTAGTCGTTACTGACTTTGATGATCTGGACTAACTACAAAGACCCGAAAGCGGATAATGGCCAGACAGATTAACGAATGAGCACAGAGACTTTATCCCTGTCCGCTGCGAGAGAACAAAGAATCTGCAGCAAGGTTCTGACACAGGGTTCTCCTGACATGGCTAGCTCTGTAGCGCCGCTCCAGGCTATCAGGAATTGACTAGCTCGACAAAGGATTCCGAATGCAACCTTGTGTATGGAGTAGTATGCAGGCAACAAGAGGAACCATGGCCCTCTGTGCCTCGCGGAAATTAAGGAATCACTCAGCCATCCCCTTCGGGGTACAAGAAAACACCGGACTGGACGACAGCCAAAACTGCACCGAATGCGTGGGGGCTATTCCCCTTGCGATCCTCAGGAACCATGCATCTTTGTGCAGTACACACAATGTCCATTTCCACTCTCAGGGCAGAGGCAAGAGAGGCACGAAACAACCTGACTGTTCCCGATCACGAGGATCTCCCAGGAATATTCAAAGTACTACCTACGCACTATGTATAACTCCGTATCAACAGCATTGACCTTGGACGCGGGATCCATGTGGATCTTAGGGTTCATAGCCGTCGGACCATCCATAGCGCTTCCCCGCGAATTACCCAGTACTAAATTACGCTTAGATCTCACGGATCAACCGTCCTGGCCAAGTCCATATCGACCTTTTCCGCCCGGTGACGGCTTTCATGTCAAGGGTAGGAGCATTAGCCATCGCTTAGAACTTGGTGAGGAGGATGATCCGGAACGTTCGGAAGCTCCGGCTGCGCGTGGTTCGGTCTGACGATTGGCCCGCTTGTGCCCGAGCTTTTCAGCACTCAGCCCGCTCAAGGACAGTGTGCTCGCGTCTTGGAGATCCCTGTGCGTTCTTCCTTGTCGAAGAAGAGTACGTGCCATGCAGAAAGAATCATGATCTTCGACGCGGTGGGCTGATTGATAGATACTTCGGGGCGGATCGATTGCTTACCCATGCCAAGACGCAGGTGTTGATTCACAATCACTACCGTATCCATTCAATAAATTAACCTGTCCTGTCCTGTCCTGTCCAGTCCTGACGTTTTCGCGGTTAAGAGTGGAAAAGTGGAGGAACTTGGCTGTACCTCCGTACGAATTTGTTGAATGG
The DNA here is from genome assembly GCA_014899095.1 of Fusarium buxicola. NCBI lineage: Eukaryota > Fungi > Ascomycota > Sordariomycetes > Hypocreales > Nectriaceae > Fusarium > Fusarium buxicola. The sequence goes on from JAAVUK010000593.1 coordinate 36,676, forward strand.
ATATGGTACTCTGACCGACCCCCGGGAGTTCTCTACTCCCTGCCAATCCAACAACTTGGAACTCCTCCAGGGTTGGACGACGTGTCCGTCAGTTGTGGCTGAACTGGCAGCGCCATTTAACTAAGTGCAATCGAGATAGGACTGGTCGTTCTAGACGACCTACATGCCGAAGTGGCGTGATACTTTATACTGGATTGATAATGCCCCGTATCAGTACCGAATACCGGGTACGGTTCGTCAATTTTGCTCAAGGATTGCTCTGAACAGTAGTTCTTACAGTGTCAGCCCAAGATGGGGCAGAACGCCGACGTCAACAACCCCTGTGCAAGTTTCGTGTACGCAACCAGACCGAGGTCGAAAGTAGAAGGTGGCAGATTCAGACAGTCAGACATCATTATTGACATTGCGGATTCAATACTGTGTTGTAGCCACTACATGGCCATTATCACCCATCAATTTCGGGTTCTTGCATTTCTCCGATTTCCCGGGAGGAAAATGATAGTTCGTCTCGGCCTAGCTCAAGCATCAAAGAGCCTGAACCCTGAACGAAAATTCTGAATCATCAAGCGAAGCTGAGTGAAGGACGACCATCCTTACAAATCTCTCAAAAGCCATCGCCACTCACAGTCGTCGTTTTCCAAGACTGAGACAAGGTAGTTGTGCAACTACTCATCCACGTGTAATCAGGGGCTCTTCTACGTAGTCTGTCCCTGCGCCAGGGACGGCGTCTCCCTGTTCTGGAAACTTCCGTGTGCCTTTGGCCCTTCCAGGTCGCCTCAGGAACTGTTTCTGAATGAGCTGAAAGCCATGAGAAAGCTTGATTGATACAAGCGGCGAAACTTGGGGTGTGGTACTGTGATATTGGGGACGGAGGCATACCAAGAAACACCATCATCCTTGCTCTTCCCCTGCATTCGCCATGCAGCCACCGGCATTCCTTTCTCTTATGCATGTGAGAGAATTCCCAGCGTTGTCCCTCGAGGCCATTCGAGCCCTATATGAGCACCATTGTCTCCCTCTACCAGCTCATCTTGCTATCCGTCATTGCTTTGTTGTCGTAATACCCTCGCAATGCTCCGAGTACAGTTGACACTCACCTGACAGCCATGTCGATACCTCCGCCGCCGGATCCCAACGCCCCCCTCTCTGGGGCAGCCTCGAACCTCGATCCCGCTGGTCTCCTTGCTATTGTCTGGACTTGCTTCTTTATTGCCACCACCTTTCTAGGGTTGCGACTTTTCGTCCGCTGGCGTCAGAATCACGGCTTCCTCTCTGACGACTATTGGATCATTTGGGCATGGTCGTGCGCTTTAACCATGGCCATCTTGCAGACACAACAGATGGATTCTCTCTGGTACATGACTTATCTTTCAGCTGGTCGCATTGCTCCTCTTCCCGACGAAATCGAAGCGCAACGGAGGCAATTAACGCGTTGGCAATTTCCAATCATCAAGTTGTTCTGGATTACACTATGGTCCGTCAAGGCAAGCTTTATGGCGCTGTTCTTCCGACTCGTCCAGCCGTTCCCTGTTCTCCGTCGATTATGGTACGCCGTTGCGGTCTTTGCAGCCCTCGCCTTGATCGTGTGTATCCTTGTCAGTACACTGAACTGCAGTCCCCCTTCTGAATACTTTTACGGTGAGTGAGTTCTCTTTATCATTTCCGGCATGCGGCCACAGCAGGCCTAATGCGCCGCTCTCCGTCCTCGTCCAGTCCGGCTCGCGATAGGTTCTTCTCTAACTTAAAGTCGTGTCAGGTGCTTGTGACTCGCCTCACGAAGTACTGATGGTACGAGTCAATGTGATATACTCAACTTCCGTCGACATCGCCACCGATCTCATGATCATGGCGCTCCCTATCGCTGTTTTACCATCACTTCAGCTCGACAGGAAGAAGAAGATGGGGCTCGTCGTTGCATTCTCTTTAGGAATCATCATTATCTGCGTGGCCATCGTACGCATGACCCAAGTTATCGCCGCTGAACAGGTGGACCTTATCGGGCTCGCCGTCTGGGGTGCTGTAGAGACCTCGACAGCGATCGTTGTAGGCTCACTACCGGCACTCAAGAGCTTGCTTGCACGTGGCATTAAAAAGTACAAGACAACGAGGAGTGGTGGACCAACAGATTACGCCGCATACGGCAGCGGGAGCTCTCAACGTCGACATGGATATGGGACTGGGACAGCTTCGCGGGCTGTCATGGTGTCTGAGTGTATCCCGTTGGACGATATGCATCGTAGTGGCCAGGTGGACGGAGGTATCTATGTGCAAAAGTCGTTCGCGACCGCTACCGAGAGGGACGATTCCTCTTCGAGAGGCGATGACGATGAAGTGGCAATCATCAAAGGAAAACCCAAGTGAGCTCCAGAGATCTACCAGCAAGGTAACGGAGAATATGAATGATAATTCTTTTGTGAATGTCTCTCCAAAAGGTCGTGCATATTGTCATGTAAAGACTTTTACCCTAATCGTAATGCCATCCCTATGGATTTTAGGCAAAGGTGTTTCCAGGAGCCCATTGACGTATTGCTTTTTGTCGGCGACATTATATTTTGAATACAATTCGTCAACTAATACAAATTGATGATACAAGACGTATGTCCATCTGGGAAGGTTGAGAAACATAGATGCCTCAGGCACTCAAGCAAACCGCTCTGATGCCTGTGGAAATCATGTGACGGGTGATAACCTCCGAAGTGTTCCACACCTAACCTCTTCGCCGCCTCAGCTCAACACCCCGGATATTTGTATGCAGACTTGTTTCTCTCTGTCAAAGTACAGAACAAATGCTATCACAGACCTGAATCCTGTCTCAGAACTTTCCTTGTCGTGTCACTCAACTTCACCACCATTTCACGTGGCGCCATGGACGGGATAAGAGATCAACATGGCTTCATTCGGTGGGTTAGAGCTGGGCAACGGACCTCGCTTATAGCCCCGGTTCTTATCTTACTTCTGCTTGTCAATCTATCAATGAGCCTCTACCAGCTCCCACTGAACAGACTCGTCGAGAGACGTCTCTGCGGCGACTACTACCGCAGCGCCGATCCGTCGCAGATACAGCCAGATGAAAGCATTGATGAGCAGCTGTGCAAAGTGGATGACGTCGAAAAGGGTTTAGGACGGATACAGGGTGTAATGGAGACCCTTTGGATTGTAGGGGGTAAGTCAAACCACGGCCTCAAATTACGTTTCGGCTTACCCAGACATCGCAGACTTTGTTATGACCATTCCCCTTAGCTTCCTGGCCGAGAAATGGGGACGTCGCGCTATTCTTGGTCTAAATCTGGTCTCTCGAGCATTCATGCTGTTATGGGCCATCGTGGTTGGCCACTTTGAAGGCCTCCTTCCGACGAGGGCCATTGTTGCGGGCCCGGTCCTCTCGATCCTCGGTGGAGATTGTGTCTTCAACTCGCTGACATACAACCTTGCTTCTAGCCTAACCAATGACCATACAAAGCGTGCCATTTACTTTGGATATATGAGCTCCGTCTCCTATGTAGTTGCACTTCTCGGTCCTGCATTGGCCTCTTCCACAATGTCTATCTCTCTCTGGTTACCGTTCTGGCTGGGCATCTTCCTTCTCTTACTGGCTGTACCTACCATATACCTTCTCCCGTCCCCTGGGAGCCCCGGTGCTGTGGGCGGATCCCTAGACGAGGAGCTGAGGGAGCCCCTTCTTTCTTCTCCACTCCTCAAGGCCCAAGATGACCGGAAATCCCTTCTCCGTTCTACGGCAGATCGGTTGCAAACTATTCACACCATCGTCACCAGCCACCCACGGAACTTCACACTATTGCTCATCACTTTCATGCTCACCTCTCTCGCCAGCTCCGACACCAAGTTGCTGGTGCAATACATATCCGGGCGCTATCACTGGACGTTCGCAAGCGCCGGATATCTTCTCTCTGGAAAGGCAGTTGTGAATTTCACGCTTCTCACTGTTCTCATTCCCAAATTCTTGCGTTCACATAGCGAGACTGGACGAGAGGTGATAGCCGTAAGCGTCGACAAGAGGAATGTTCAATATTCTACCATCTGCCTCCTTGTTTCCGTGCTTGGGGCATTGGGGATCGCGGTGGCTGCCGAAGTTTGGATGCTCGTTCCATCACTCTTTATGTATGCACTTGGGTCTGCCTTACCCATCTTTACCTTGTCGCTACTCAAGTCGCCCGCGATATCTCCGCCACACGACGGCGATGCCACAGATTCGTCGAACCCGGACAGTCACATATTTTCCATTGTCATGCTCGTCAAAACCGCTGGCTCTCTTCTTGGGGCACCTTTGATGGCTGCGCTCTGGGTCCGCGGCATTGGAATCGGCGGTGCGGCATTTGGGATGCCGTATTTTGTCAGCGCAGTCTGTTACTCTCTAGCTATTTGTGTTTTCAAGGTGCTCAAATTGGACTGAGTGCCCCTTTGTTTTCCAAGCGATGGGTTTCCAGAGGCTTCGCGAAATAAGCTCTACGAGCTAAATCGATTTGCACTATTAATTAATAGGAAGCATTCTGGAGTGTGGGGCAGCCGACTTGGCCAAGTTCACGCGTACTATGTGCACTTAGCTCTATCATGAACTTGGAACTGGCCGGCTCAATAGTGACAGTTTGATCGCGTGCGACTTGACGTGACTATTCTTCAAGCCGCACTTCTTATTGCCTTTATACCGGGGAGCGGAGCTGACTCAAAGTGGCGATAAGGATGATTGGCGATTTACTCATAACTATGCGAGACTCATACAAACTCTACTCGACACTTACAATTAAAATTACCTGGCCTTCATTTTGATTCGGGTGGCAGCCAAGGAAAAAGAATTTATAGACGCTCAAGCTCAGCTGCCAGCACAACTCGGTCTCTGTCTCCAACTTGTTCATAATATCTCTGGTATTCTTCCAGCTCTTTGCGGAATGTCGTTTCCCATTCTTCCTCGTCTTGCAATGTTCTTTCTCCTATGGGCGTAGACTATTGACGTCGCGCACAGTGTACCTAAGCATGGTATGATGGAGTCGGCGTCTATGGAACTGCTCGTCTATGGACTCGCCGTTATTGTTGCTGTTGTGGTCTTTTTTGCTGGGGTTGTGATTTTTAGTTAGTTATTGGTGCAGTCACTGCAGTGCCTGTTTAATTGGTGACGTGTTGTGGCACACAAGCATGACAATGAGCAACGCTACAGTGGGGTGCCAAGAGTATATGGATGGACCCAGCTGTCACAGCACCAGGCAGGTAAATGGCGAAAAGGCTCCAGTATAGCACTTATTAATCTTCTTAAATATGAAGGTGTTTTGCAGGTTCACCAGAGAAAGAAGGCATTTTACACAGCTTGAGTGACTCATTTTAGAATTGTGTGAAGCTCTAGGCATTAGAGCTAAAGAGTTTATTCTCAGGGTTTTCTTCATAAACTTAAACTATAAAAAGAATAAAATAAAAATACAGAGTACGTACACTAAGATATAGTAGGCGGGGTCCTCACGTGACACGTGACCAGGGTCAGCCCCACAAACTTTGCCTATGACTCCCTCAACTGATCGACCAACTTTGATTCCTCAAAAAACTTGTCGACCTTGATTACTCACGCCCTTGATCTCGAACGCCAGTTGGTACAATTACGCGCCATATGCTCCATTGGTCTCATCGATCCCATTGATTTCATCGGCCTTGAAAACGCAACGAACGCAACGAACGCCACTCACAAATATTTCAACATGGCCGAGAAAAAGGCGGACGCCCCGGCAGCTGGCATGCTCTGGGGGGGCAGGTTCACAGGTTCGAATGTCTCGGGAAACAAGCTTCAGATGCAGTATACTGACCTCACGGTGCACAGGTGCGGTTGATCCTCTCATGCATAAGTACAATGCCTCCATCCACTACGATAAGGCTCTTTACAAAGAAGATATCGTTGGATCGATTGCTTTTGCCAGGGCCAACTCAAAGGCTGGCATCATCAGCGAAGACGAATTTCAGGCGATTGAGCGTGGTTTGCTCCAAGTGATGGAAGAATGGAAGCAGGGAACTTTCGCCATCATGTCGAATGACGAAGATGTGAGAGGCCACTCAGTTCTACTCAACTTTTCGAGGCTAACACAATGGACTAGATTCATACGGCAAACGAACGTCGCTTAGGAGAGGTCATCGGCAAGGATATCGCGGGTAAGCTGCACACAGGTCGCAGCCGCAACGAGCAAGTTGTCTGTGATATGCGTATGTGGTTACGCGATCGGATCCGCGAAATCGACAGCCAACTCGTTGCCTTCCTTAAGGTCATTGTCACACGTGCCGAGTCTGATGAAATGTAAGCCTAGCCCCCACCTCTGGCCAAAAGCGGTCCCCTGCTGACTGACAACCTCAGCGACTACATCATGCCTGGATACACCCATCTCCAGCGTGCTCAGCCAGTTCGGTGGTCCCAATGGCTGATGTCACATGCCGCTGCGTTCAAGCAGGATCTCGAGCGGTTGCGCCAAGTTTTCGAAAGGGTCAATCTAAGTCCACTTGGCTGTGGCGCTTTGGCCGGCAATCCATTTCGAATCGATCGAGATATGATGGCTGAGGAGCTTGGGTTTAGCGGAATAACCTTGAACTCCATGAATACTTCGGCCGACCGCGATTTCCTAATCGACTTTTTGGTCTGGAACTCGATTTTCACCAACCACGTCAGCAGGTGGGCTGAGGACCTCATCATATATTCGACATCTGAGTTCGGTTTCGTGCGGCTGGCCGACGCCTATTGCACTGGTAGCTCTTTAATGCCCAATAAATTCAACGGGGACTCGTTGGAGCTTCTGCGCGGCAAGTCAGGGCGTGCTTTCGGTCAAATGGCTGGGTTAATGATGGTGAGTCCTCATATTAACATCTCAGCCAGTTTGCCTTGGCTTTGAGGGTGACCAGGAGCGTATCGAGAGTAACGACTAACTATTCACTTGGAAGAATCTGAAAGGCTTGCCATCTTGCTATAATAAAGATCTCCAAGAAGGGTGGGAGCCTATGCTGGATTCGGTTCGGACTGTGTCGGATAGTCTAGGCATAGCCAATGGGGTCATTGCTACATTGAAGGTGCGGCCAGAGCGGATGGAGGCTGCTCTGGACAAAACGATGCTGGCCACTGATGTCGCAGAGTGGTTGGTGAGGAAGGGATGTCCGTTCAGAGAGGCTCACCACATCTCTGGACGCGTCGTTGCACAGTCTGAAAAGCTGCAAGTTTCGATGGATAAGCTGACCCTTGAGCAACTGCAAGCCATTGATTCTCGGTTTACAGCAGACATTGCGGAGGCATTCGAATATGAAACGAGTGTTGAAGCGAAAACGTCCAAAGGCGGTACCAGTCGATCAAGCGTGCTGGAGCAGATCCAGGTACTCAGGGCCATGTTAGGCTAGGGGTTTGATAGCCTGGTGCAGGATGCGGCCGGAGCAAGGGAATCCAGGACGGACAGACATTACGAATAGCACGCTTCATTCTGTGGGAAGACGTGCGGTTCGAGAGCGACGTTCTTGAATGAACCAAAGAGTTCCAAAAATGACACAATGTTATTAGAGAACTCGAACAGGACAACCGGCGGGCGAACCGGACATGGGAGGAGTCGTTGTCGATCAATAAACGTTTAGTCTCAAGGCATCTTCCTATGAATGGTTGAGTTCTTGAGAATCGGCAGTCAAGACGCCGACTTGCTGCTAATAGGAATACGCAGAGGATGTTTGTCCAAACGAGCCATTGCATTGTGCCTGTGTGCTCGTTTCGTAAAGTTCCGTTAAGCTTGTTACACACTCCAAATCAGCAGCGTCTGCTTGTCAAAGCATCCTTTGTCCTTTTTTCCCCCCGTATTTTATCTTGCTGCTAAGGATGGGTTTAATATGGCCTTGATCAGCCGTTGCATTTGGGCTTTGTCCACGGATGTGAGATTCTCGACCCGGGCTAGAGGCAAGGCTGCTGGACTGGGCTGAGAGCCGGCGCCCGAATGCCCGAATGCCCGAATCGTACCTACAATTATACGAATCCATTCGTATAATTATATTGGAACTACACGAGTACTACGAGTTAGCAGTCGTATATATCTAGTATGTACAAAATTTGCACCTCAGGGCAGTCAAAGGGTTATTTAAAGACGGCATTGTGGGTGAGAGAGATCGAGTCGGGCGTGTGTAGGTGGTGGGCGCTTAGACGGACAGTCAGTTAACGGTGGAGAGAAGAGCCACCGTCCGCCATGGAGTAGACCAACGTTCGACTGTTCTCTGGCTGGCCGCGGCCAGTGGCAGAACCTCGGGCCAGTTCATCCTACTAGGATAGGGATCCCGTCCGCTCTCCCATAGATAAGCCTGTGAGGGGCGGATTGGTAGTTGGGTCGGTGACGACCAGCGAATCCCCGCTGTTGTAAGCTTTTTGCCGAACGATCCTTAAGATGCGGCACAACTATTTTCCCCCTCTATGTAAAATGATTTCCGCCTCACTATCCTATTCCTTGATCGTGAGGTTCGAGGCTCTGAGCTTCGACCAACCAGGCATTCCCACTGCC
>JAAVUK010000594.1:0-44996 GCA_014899095.1 Fusarium buxicola
ACTATTCTAGTTACTAGAGCTAATGCCTTAGTATATCAGGGCTTTAAGAATACTCTTAGGTTCTTAATTGCTTAATGCTAGGGCTATCTTCTTATAGGAGAAAGTAGATATATAGCGTCTAGTAGTGTAGTAGTGGGGTTTTTCGTGGTTTTCTAGCGAGATTTCGAGAAGAAAAGAATATTTATAGAAGAGAGTTGGCTCGAGACGTGGTGTATGATCGAGTGGATTAGGACGTCGGCTGAGTACAGAGGATTTCTTCACGTCTAGTAATGGTAGAAAAGGCAAAAGCAACTGATGAATTGTCACTGGCTGATAATATATAAGCACGGCAGTATTCAGCTATCGCGGGGAAGGTTGGTGAGACTTCGGTCTGTGCTCAAAGCAGCAAGAGCTCAGCTCTAGAAACGGAAATAGATTCTGGTATGCTTGAGTTTCGCCTCCGAGTATTATCGCATTCAATATATCTCGGGTCTACTAGAGGTTGGAACCAACGCGTTCAAAGCACGATAGCAGTGACGACTATCCCAAAAGTTAAAGTCCGTTTAGTTGAGTAGTTTACTTCGAAACATCGCACACTTTTCACAAAGACTCTTGGCTACGCCTTTCAGCTACGTCCTGCTGGAAACATATCAAGTCATAACCTAGTATAATGCGCAGGCGCCTCTTTTCAAAAGATTTCTCCATAAACAGCCGATGGTTCTATTTATTCAATTGTGTTCTTTATTATTGTGGAAGCACCTTGCCTTTGAGAGAGCAACGGGCAACATACATAGTTCTATTTATTCTACTCAAGCAATCTACCTCGTCTCAATGTAGGGCGACAAAGTCTCGGCAGACCGTTTCAGCAGTGTCGTATAGTATCTGTCCGATAGCAGCCCAGACCCATGATCGATGATAAACTGAAGTTGGTCCGGAGTAACCTCCAACTCGCCCGTCTCCAACTGCTCTGCTCCGTATTTCCCGACTGGCGTGCGATCAATGGGTGGCATAAACTCAACTGCCAAACCCCCATCGTAATTGGCTTCCTTGAGAGCGGCCATAATCTTGGGCCAATCAAAGGACCCGTCTCCAGGAGCCAGTCGGTTATTGTCTCCCACGTGGAAATCGACAATGCGAGAAGTGCAAGCTCGGATGGCCGCGATGAGCTCCGTTTCCTCAATCACCAGGTGGAAAGGATCGAATGCGATTCCCACGTCGTAACCAACTTCGTCGGCGAGAGCAAGAGCCTGATTTGTTCGGTTGAGGAAGTATGTCTCGAATCTGTTGAGAGGTTCCAGCCCGACTCTTATCCCCTTCTCCTTTGCGAATGCTGCGATCTCGCGCAGACCCTCGACAGCCCAATTCCATTCATTCTCCGGCGTCGACGTGGGAATAATCGTGCCAACATTTCCAGGCACGATCGTTATGATTTGTCCTCCCAGCTCGGCCGACAATGTTACCACCTCTTTCATGTACTCGATGGTATTCCGTCGTTGCTGGGGATCCAGTGCTATCAAGTTCCGCGTTCCTTGCTGGATGGTCACCGTGCCCCAGCATTTGATATTGTACTCCTCCAGGAGCTGACGTGTTTCGTTGACAGGGTACTGACTGGGCTCGCCAGCTAATTCAATGCTGGTGTAGCCAAGGCGGTTGAGCCGTTCTAGAGTCTTCTGAAGCGGCTCCGGGCGCATCCAATTATGTGAAGATAAATGCATTGTGATTGAACCAATGTCAGAGCTGTGTTATACAAGTTAAGAGAAAGGCAATTTGACAGCGAGGAGGAGATCCAATTTATAGCTTGCTCTGCCTATAATTTCCTGATTACGCATCAACGTTCCACGTCTTCGAGTGTGATCATCCGCTGAGTGGAGAAGAGATGGTGCAACGGAACATCAGCATCCGCCTGATTAATATGCCCATTTGTAAGGCGGGAAATGATGCTCCGTTTCACAAAATCCAGCTCATAAAGCATAGATGCTAATGTATATAATTATCCATTGCATCCCCGAGATGACTGAGAGAGATTCCAATACCAAGACAATCAAGACAATTAAGAAAATACTCAATTCAACTCAACATGATGGAAACTCCATGGCCTGATGAGTCGATCTTTGACTCCTACACCATATTCGAAGAGATGTAAGTACAATCTAATGAGGTTGAACGAGCTCTCTGCTGACAACTTGAAAGATACAAAACCGTCTCTTCCCATGAAATCAAGTCGGCGGTTCTCGTTCCAAAGGATCTCCAACCCGGCCTTCATCCTATAATTTATCATCTGCATGGAGGGTTTCTTGTCACTGCCCATGGCCTATTCGCTCCCTTCTTCCCAAAATGGATGAGCAAAATGGCTCTTGAGAAATCGGCTATCATCATATCCCCTGACTACCGACTCTTGCCGTCGGCAAATGGCGTGGCGGATGTACTCGAAGACGTGGAAGACTGCTGGCAATGGACCCAGTCGAAACTACCCGACGTCCTGCAAACCAGAGCTCCCGGCCACTTTCTAGACTTCTCGCAGACGTTGCTTACTGGTGGCTCAGCCGGGTAAGTCTTAGATACTGATATGAGGCTCGCGGCTAATTCGGATGACTAGTGGCTACTGCGCGATCCAACTCGCACTCTCACATCCCGACGATTTTCGAGCACTTGCCATCATCTATCCCTTGTTGGATACCAAGGACAAGGTGTACATTGAAGGCCCAGGAGCTGAAGTGCCCAACGTACTGCGTTTTGCCTCGGAGGATATTCCATCGAAAGAAGACACTCTAGCCTGGATCGAGGAGAAACGCAAGGTCCCGCATACAAAGGACGGTTTCACCAGAACACCCTTCGCAGTTGCAGCTTGTCACCATGGGCTCTTCGCGTCTGAGATCCTTGACAACAAGAACTTGAACAAGAAGGACTTCTTTCCACTGGAAAGAATCGAGGCTGGCGAGAAACTGCCTCCAAAAATGTAAGTCAGTCCCAGAATTGCGTACAGATTCAAGCTAACCGGGCTCAGATGGCTAATGCATGGAGACGACGACTCCACGGTGCCCATCAGAGGTTCGAACAAGTTTGTTGACCTCTTGCGCGAGAAGCTTCCACAGACTACTCTGCGATATGATGTAGTCCCTGGTCAAGATCACGCGTTCGATTTTGACGATAAGACCTGGGATTCGTTTGCGTCAGAGGCACTCGAGTTCGTCGCAAGTGGGTGGCTTACTAGAGGATAAACTCGGTAGACCGGCATTCTCTGGACCTCCTGTTACAGTATCTATTATCTCATTAGGGTTAATGTAGCATTTACTAGCCAACGCTTGATCACTCCCTTTGCCCCTTCATCGGTATCCTCAGACGAAACTGGAGCAATTGACTTCTTGGCCCTCCAGGGTCCTCGTGAGCCCCTCTTTCCTCGTATTAGGTAATACGGTAAGCGATGGTTCTGCTCACCTCGTTGGTCAAGGGCCTAGGGGAAAATCGACAGGGTTGGCCTCTTGGCATTTTTATTCTCCTATTTGGGTCAAGCGTCAGGCTGTGTAAGTGACCAGGGAGTTTTCAAGAAGAAAGGAGCTGACGTGTTGCGGTAACTGCTCTCAGGGCCGAGTTCCTTCCAAAGAGTCTTTAAAACGAGGTCCTCGAGGTGGCTTCTCTCTCTTCTTCATGAATCTTTTTCATTACAGAGCGAAGGTCTTCTCTCCCGGTGGACTCGACAAGTGAAGATATCGAAAGGTAAAAGAGCTTTGCTGTACCATCTACGCCTAGTTCACCATTCATTCATATTGAACTCAACTTGGTTACGATACGATCCGTTGCTTCTTTTCACCATGGTGGCCGGAGAGCCCAGTAAGAGTTCAAGGTTCCCAGACTTGGCATCAGTACTGACATGACCTAAAGTCTTGTACAGTTTGTACGTCTACGTTCCAAACAAAGGCGCACCCATCTTCTTCACCATAGCGTACGCCGTCTCAGCTGTGTTCCATATCTGGCAATGCTAGTAAGTGTACCTTGTCCAAGAAAGACCAGAGCTGAACCCTCCGACCCGTCGTAGTCGCTACAAAGCCTTCAAGCTGATCGGACTGCACCCCCTCTGCGCAGTACTGTTCACTCTCGGCTATGCACTGCGCGAGTATGGAGCCTATAACTACTTGCTAAGCAAGACTACGGAGGTGCCTTTGATCATATTCATCGTCAGCCAGGTCTCCATATACGTATGCCCGTGAGTAAAGACTACCCCGTGACAAGGTACTTGTGCGTGTTGGCTAATTGGATGCTCCTTTACTATAGTCCACTTCTTGAACTCGCCAACTATCACATCCTCGGTCGAATATTCTACTATGTGCCCTACTGTTCCCCCCTTCCTCCTGGTAGAGTTCTGGCCACATTTGGTGGTCTCATGGGTATTATTGAGCTCTTGAACGCTCTGGGGGTAGCTTTAGGGGCCAATGCATCATCGACCCCCGAACAACAGGCGCTTGGTAGTCATTTGACAGTTGCCGCCGTCGCCATTCAGCTCGGCATCATCATCATTTTCATCTGCCTAGCCGCTGTTTTCCAACGGCGGTGCGCGAAAGCCAACATACACTCGAAGGCTGTCAAAACTCTCCTAGTCACATTGTACATGAGTATGACATTGATATTCATACGCTGCGTCTACCGCTTAGTGGAACATACCGGCAACACGAAGAAGGACCTCGATAACCTCGAAGCTCTCAGAAACCTAAGTCCCATCCTACGATACGAAGTCTTCTTCTACGTCTTCGAGGCGACCTTGATGCTTATCAACTCAGTTCTGTGGAACATTTGGAACCCTGGCCGCTTTTTACCGAAGGACTACCACGTCTATCTAGCGCAGGATGGAACCGAAGTCGAAGGCGAAGAGGGCCATGATGACCGGCCGCTTCTGGCCAAGACGGCACACGTTCTGACGTTTGGCATTTTGTTCGGCAGGAGGAGGCAGACTGGGCGGTTTCAGGAGCTTTCTAGATACCCAGCTGCCGGTCACCGGGAAGGTTCTATATTACACGTGCCGAGCCCATCCACCTAACGATGCGGTACCTCGGATGCTGGTGGGATCCCAGCAGTTGATCGGCGAAGTTTGGTGCGAGGGGGACTCGGCAAAGGCGCCAAGAAGCAATACACCGTCGGAGAAGAGGTATGTCAAGGCGATCAGCTTACTTTTAGTACTAGTAGCGGCTCGTCAAGAGGAGACGGTGCACTAATTACACCACATGTTGGGTTGAGCTGGTAATTTAGTTGAAAGGAGCTTTAGAAAAGTGGAAAGTACAACGTTGGCCACGTTTACTTTCTCATTTGTTAAAAATATTATCCGTTGTCAGTGTTGCACGGTATCCATTTAAATTTGCTTGGGATTAGGTGGATGGATGTAAAAGTGATGACTTTTGCTACATAGCATCCTGCAAGAGAGTGGATTCCTCAACAACTGAAGAGCCGCTCAGCAGCAGTCTTCTGATGAGGATTTCGGCTGGATCCGTTATTCTGATGAGAAGATTTGGACATGTACCAGTATTTTATGCTAATTCTAGGTATTGCAATGTCCACGGCACTGGGCATCGCGTTCCATGCTTGTATGTGAGTTTTCAGGGTATAATGAGGCTTTTGGTTTCACCGCTTGCATCCAGTGCTGTGTGATTAAGGTTGGTGGCGCTGGGGTAAGCCACATTCCAGAAAGACGTCTAGTAGTAACCTGGAATGCCTTGCTTCTGCGTTTGATGCATTGCGTTCATTATTCGGGTAGACAAAGTTGATGGCCATGTACCTGACTGCGACTAGGTTTTTTTTTTTTGCAATGTCCAACAGGCCAGGTGTCCATTCGGAGTAAAGTTAGCTGAGGCATACATAATATGGAATCTGTACACTCAAGTCTTGGGGACTGCCACGATGACGAGACTCTCACGCCGAAAAGACCCTTGGGCCCAACCATTCTGTCGTCATCTCGTCCTGGCTCTAGCTCGAGTCAAAGACGTCACCAGACCCTTGCTTCGTGACCACGGCACAAGACCGAGGGCTAAGATATGTACAGTAGCGAGGACTACCTAAGATAACGAGGGCTACCCTATTGCCGGCCGATGCTGTCATGGATGGAGTGGGCCCCCCCGGCAGATCCCCCACGAACCACGAACAAGCCACCATCTGATAAGACGATTGTTTCCCACGGGGCATGAAGGTGTTGAGGGTTTTGCGTTATAGTGGATGGGTCCTTATGCAGACAATAAGTCGGTGGCCCTTCTGGCTCTGCAAAAGGCCCTCTGGAGACCCTCTGGAGACCCTCTGGAGAAAACCGTTGCAACCAAGCCCAGGCCAATAGCAGGCTCTGTCTGTGCCACAACTGTGTCACCCGGACTAGTGATAGGTAGGCACTAATTTACTGTACGCAGCAATGGATGTCCATTGAATGAGGGGCATCGCAAGCGGCGGTTGCAACTGTTGAGTCTCCTGACCCCTCTATTCGTCTGGCCTGCGCAGATCCAGCACAGAAGTTTGTCCACCGAGAAAAAGAGAAGTGCCTCTAAACAAAGACTCTGGATGAACGTGCCCTGCTGGCCCCATGCTGGAGGTTTCACCTCGAGACCTACAAGTGGCTACTGGTAGTGCAGATCTCTTGGGCGCGACACGGCATAGATGCGAAAATTCGCGGCGTGGCTTGACCAGAGCCGGGCATTGGCTCGGGGCATGTGGACCCCTGCCGAGACCCGCATCGGGACTGGGCCATCTCCGACCAGGGAAAAACAAGATGTTGGTCATGATGTAGGCCGATGGTTATATCAAACA
Source organism: Fusarium buxicola (assembly GCA_014899095.1). Classification (NCBI taxonomy): domain Eukaryota; kingdom Fungi; phylum Ascomycota; class Sordariomycetes; order Hypocreales; family Nectriaceae; genus Fusarium; species Fusarium buxicola. The sequence goes on from JAAVUK010000594.1 coordinate 6,754, forward strand.
CTATTAATTTCCATCCTGAAGGATTTAAGCGGAATATTCCCCCTGATCCTTCCAACAGCTTCAGCACTATAAGTCCTTCACTGATCAAGTCCACTGACTCCCTGCCCGAGTCGTGTGAGCCACCGTTGACGTAACCAACACTTCTCCAGAACGTCCAAAACGCGGCATTTTGACTATGAGGTTCCAAACATCATGGGCGGCCGTCGCCTCTGCCCTGTGGCTCGCCCTCTGCCCGTCAGCCCACGCACAGGCCACGCAGGCCTCGGGCTCCTTGTCCCTTGTGCAAGGCGAGGCTCTCTTCACCTTCCAGTACCAGACCCAGCAAGCCGACAAGGCAAACTGGGTCGGTGTCTACCATGGCTCTGGCGGCGGCCCCGTCGACCAGAAGAAGGGCTCCTCCAACGCCGTAGTCTGGAAATGGGCCTCTGCCACGCAAGGCACAGTCCACTTCCCTGCCTCGGGCCTTGAGCCCGGCAACTACACGGCCTTCTTCCTCGCCCGCGGCGGCTACACATGGCTCTCGGACCCCGTCGACGTCTATCTGCCCCGCGAGTACAGCGGAGACGTCACATTCCTCGTCTCCGAGGCCGCCCTCCCCAATGCCCGCGTCGGCGACAAGTACTCGCACCGCGTCACTGGCCTTGTCCGAGGTGGTGGCAACGCTGTCACCTTTTCCAAGGAGGGCTCTGGCGCCGACTGGATCAACGTCAGCAAGGATGGCGTCGTCTCCGGCACGCCCACGTCCAGCGCCAGCGAAGCCCGTGTCACGGTGCGCGCTACGGGCAGAGACTCTGCTTCCTCTGCCGTCTTCAGCATCTCTGTCGCCGCTTCCGGCTCCGCTCTTGTCAAGCAGCTCAAAGTGCTCACCTTGAACATGTGGAACGGCGGCACCGGAGTCACCAACTACCACGACAAGCAGGTCAGCTTCCTCGCATCGTCCGGAGCCGACATTGTCGGTATCCAGGAGGACCAGCAGGGCCGCCACGTGCCCCGACTCGCCGATGCCCTCGGATGGTATCAGTGGTCCAGCGGTGGTGATGTCGGCATCATCAGCAAATACCCCATCGCGGAGCAGTACGGTGTCATCAGTGGACCCAGCCGCTCTGGCGGTGTCAAGATTGCTCTCGATGGCGAGAAGCAGCAGGTCAACTTCTTCGTTGCTCACTTGGGCTACACCCCGTACGGCCCCTACGACACCTGCTTCGACCACATGCCCGTCGACAAGGTCTTGCAACGCGAGACCGAGTCCGGCCGTACTCCCCAGATGGAGGCTACCCTGGCCGGCATGGAAAAGCAGCTCTCCCAGGCCGACGACGTGCCCGTCTTCCTCGTGGGCGACTTCAACGCGCCGTCTCACCTCGACTACGTCGACGGCCTCAAGGAGAAGAACTGCGGCTATTCTGGCATCCGCTGGCCCACCTCAGTGCTTCCCGAGAAGAAGGGGCTCGTCGATTCTTTCCGAGTTGCCAACCCTGATCCCGTCGCCGTTCAGGGCATTACTTGGTCTCCTGTCGACATCTACAACACTGGTCATAAGAGGCCAGAGCCTCTCGATAGGATCGACTTCATCTTGCACAAGGGCAAGGGGTTGAAGGTGTCAGACTCGAAAACCGTGGTTGTGGGAGAGCCCAAGCCGATCCCCAACCAGAAGGAGAATGAGTGGTTCTCGGACCATGCTGCCGTATTGACGACTTATGAATTGCAAGGTTGAGATTTGAAGGTTCTCTAGATTCAACATAGTAGAACATGAATGAAATTTTTACGCCATAATTTTGCTCCATGTTTGTCAACAGCCAGTGATGACATGATAACATCGTTTCACTCTTTTTCAGTGTTCTCAAGTTTTAACTCGTCGAGTTGGACCCTGGTTCTTCAAACCGTAAAGTTCATGTTTCTGATTACTATGTAAATCGTCTTCGTCTTCTATACCAAAAAAGCAGCTTTAGAATGTTGTACGAAAGATGAAAATCCAGTATTGGATAGATCGGAGGCACACAGTTACTGATGACACAGGAGCTAAAACATAATCTAAGAATCACGCCCGATGCCACGTACACAATATCTACCTTCAATAAAGCTTCTCAACTGCATCACCATGCATCATCGAATTCATGCCTCAACCAACCTTTTCATGCTTCTGATCTTCAGCCTCTGATTTCGATCGTAATGCAGGTGTCTACGAGGATCTCCGAGTAAGTATACAGCCTGTTTTGAAATTACTCGTCAAGCCTTGTTTGCCTCGAGGCTCCAGAGATTCTGCCGTCTTCTGGGAAAGCTACCGTAGACAAGACGATAAATACAATCGGTTGAAGAAAGCAAATTTAGCCTGCCCTTTCTAGGTGCGGCAAAACTAGTATACGTTCCTTCATGAATTATTCTAGTTATAGTTAGATAAAGATACTTTGCTCAGCTGTCAACCATCTATAAAAAGACAAGTCTTGAAAGTAATATACTAGAAAAGGCTAAAGGCGAGTCTAAGAGAAAGATCAGGATAAAGGTAAAGAGGTCCAAGAAAGAGCGAAGTCGGGACAAAGGTATTGACAGGAGTATCTTCCAGGGGTTAAATTTCAATTTCTTTCCACCGTCGAGGAAAGCCTATGCTGCTTTATTGGCGAGATGAAGATCAATACCAGCACTGCCCAAGCGAGCATTATCAGCCACACGTGCCGGAATGCCTCCATGAGTGACCTGACGACTCCGTCATGCCATCCATCTGGCAAACGTTGCAACTCCGTTATGTCGTCCCGGATGTGCTGGATCTCCTCGGCCGCATTTGGCTCGTCACCGAACCGGTCCCACAGTCCGGCAAGAAGAGCGCCCTGATACACGGCAGAGGCAAGCGCTGCACCAATAGTGTCCCCTAGGCTCCGGGCTTGGTCTGTACAGTTGTCAGTATTGATAATTTATGACTGAAGATACATAGGGAGTCTTGTAGAGGGCCTGAGTACTCACCTACAGAGGATGTGACAAATCCCCTTTCCGAGCGATCTGCTGCTGCGAGGCAGGCAGCTTTCGTGATTGTAAAGACAGCATTATAGCCAGCGCCGACAATGAAATATGCCACACAGGTAAGCCAAGCTGGGCTATTATCATCCTGAAGCGCGAATAGACCGATACCGATGATCAAGGCTATGACGCTGCTGATCCCTAACCCAACGTACTTTCCAAACCTTCTCATCAAGTATTCAGTGCCGAGTGTCCCAGCAGACGTGCCTAGAGACCTGGGCGACGTCAAAAACCCAGCATCAGTGGTAGAATCCCCGCGGGCTTGGAGGTAAAGTGGCACGTAAAAGACACTTGTCGAGGCGATCATGGCGCAGAACACAATGGCCAAGCATGACACTAGGACGGTGCGGTTGAGAAAAAGCTTGATAGGGAAGATTGGTTGAGATGCCTGGCGCTCCCAACATATAAAGGAGACGAACAAAGCGGCCGCGAGCGGGATGGCCATGATTGGTAGTGGATGCGTCCATGGTACTGTATTGCCTCCCGAGCTGATGCCCGAGACCAACACCGCTTGGAACGAGGAGATCAGCAAGGGACCGCCAAAGTCGATCCGCTTGAGGTTTGATATGTCAGGCAGTTTCGGAGGCAGCTTGACCAAGGCGGCGGCGCCGACAGCCGAGAGTAAAGACGGGACAACTTGGGCTAGGAAGGGCAGCCTCCAGCCAAGGTCGGTATAGTCGTTCAGGCAGCCACCGAAGATACCTCCCGCAATGGCACCAGACCCCTGCAGTAGAGTTGAGATTCCTCCAGCTAATCCCTGCTTGTCATCGGGTATCAGGTCTGCGCTCATAGACGTGGCTACGCTCATCAGACCACCGCTGCCGATGCCAGCGATGACTCGTCCAAGGATCATGGATTTCTGACCTGTAGCCAGCCCACAAATGAGGTTGCCAGTCGCAAAGGCAATATTGCTGGAAGCCAAGCTGGGACCGTGGCCGAAGACGTCGGCTAACCGGCCTGATAGTGGTTGGCTGATGGCGCTGGCTATGGGGGATGCTGCGGCTAGCCAGGACAGCTGGCTAAGTGAGTTGAACTCGCTCGCGATTGGGGCAGATAGAGTCGCAATAACCGTTGTGTCAGCAGCTCCGAGGAAGACTCCGAGTCCTGCCGTGCCCATGATCAGTGCTCGCTGCGTGTTAGAAAGGTCATTGCCGATGACTGCTGTTTCGTCCTCTGGGCTTGCTCCGGAGTTGTCAATGGGGGACGCTCCATCGCCCTCATCCTCGCTATTTGAACGGAGCAGTGGCGTCTGCTCGGAAGCGGCGCCCTCAGACCGAGCTGCCTGGCAGGCTTGACAGCCACATGCATGGACCTGATCCATGGTATCTTCCTCCAAGACTGTTCTAACCGTAGAAAGGGGCCGGGCCTAGGAAGAGAAGCGGCCTGCAATCCTCAACTGCCACGACAGCCGTGGAGACGGGAAAGAAAAGAAGAAAAGGAGTGTCATGTACTGGCTATGTAGGAACGCACGAGGCTGTAGCATGCATAGATCTATGATGCTGCTGTTGTGCCGTCCGGTGTCCCGACGGCGCGGTGCTGAGAACAATTGAAAGAAGGAAACAGAATTCCCAAGAAAAGTTGCAGGATCAAAGAGGAGCAGGATCAATGGGACAAACCGGGCGGCTGCACTCGTGTATGTACGCACATGTACTCTGTTGTGTAAGACATTGCTGACGAGGGCTAATGTGCGGCCTTAGTTTAGGGTCCATAGCCGAGCGATACTCCTATTCGCTTCTCCCTTGAGAGTATCAACACATTCCGTCGGATCGTCACGATCCTGTCCACTAGTCTAGCATGTTGTTGGCCCGTGTCTCAGCCTCACTGTAAGGTGCTTTGTTGGCGACGGATCCTTGCATCATGTTTTAGCGCGCGGAAAGATCAAGTGGCGTGGTCTATCGATCCACTGCATCATGATTGTACAGTAGCACGGCTCGAGGCTATGCCCTTTCTCGCAAATCTGTGGGATGGCATGTCTCGTGGCTTACGGAGGAGTGACACCCGCATATCTTCTTTGCTGCCCTTGAAAGAAACGCTAAAGACGGTAGCATGTGAACCAGACTGCGCCTTAGCAGAATCTGGTCCTCAAGCCCGAATCGGATATAGAAATCCCGCTCTTGGGCGTCTTGAAGACAAAATCCGCATGGTAGAAGTCTGTCCAGTCAGAGAAGGGCGGGCCAATTTGCATTTGCCCACCTATCTCACATAATCAAGCCGACGGGTTTTACTCACGCACTGCAAACCTTCACTCTCACTCTAAACCACAGCGACGCGCGGGAGCAGGCACTGCAGCGTCTTTAATAATGGCCGAATCCACATCGTCGACGACCGCAGGAGGAGGGCCATTGGCGACAACCTCGACTATCAAGACATTGGGCTTGCTCGGTGGCATGAGCTGGGAGTCCACCACCACCTACTACCAGGAGATCAATCGCCGCGTCCGCCAAGTACAAGGCGGGCTTCATTCCGCTCGGTGCATAGTCTTCTCGTTTGACTTTGCCGACATCGAAGCCCTGCAACGCGCCGGTAAATGGGAAGAGGCCGGTGCCCTTCTGGACGACGCAGCCGCCAGGCTCAAGCTCGCTGGCGCAGATGCCATTGTGCTCTGCACCAACACCATGCACTTTGTGTCCCAAGGTATTGAGAAGGCTTCGCAACTCCCTCTCATCCACATCGTCGATCCGACCGCCGAGCGCATTCTCAAGGCAGGCTTCAAGACGATCGGGCTTTTGGGCACCCGCTTCACCATGGAGAAGGACTTTTACAAAACCCGCCTGGCTGAGAAGTACGGATTACACGTCATCGTCCCGAACGAGAAGAGCAGGGAAAAGGTGCACAAGGTCATCTACACTGAGCTCTGTAACGGAATCATCAACCAAAGCTCGCGGGAAGACTACCATACCATCATCAGCGAGCTTGCAGAGGCAGGCGCTGAATGCCTCATTCTTGGATGCACCGAGATCGGCCTGTTGATGGATGAGGCCGGGAGTGAGCTGCCAATGTTTGATACAACGCGGATTCATGCTATAGCTGCTGCTGACTGGGCTATGGGGATTGATGCCAGCGTGTGAGAACAGGAACAAGCAGGCAGTCACGCAGCAACGAATAGACCTGCGCCATGTCGTATCGTGCGTGGTATTGCCGTCTGCAGTTCTTAAGAATCCATCCGGGCACATATATCCCAAGTCCTGGTTGGAGGCAATTCTCAGTTTTGCGAGGCCGAGGACATACAATACGCCTCCGATAAGATATACGGCACATCAGCCCTTGGGGTGCACTCAGACAGTGAGGCTGGGGAACAGGCTTGCTCATCTTTCGATCGCCTGAGACAAGGTTCACTTCCGCCTTCCCACACGACGACCTAATAGAAGGGCTTCCCCGGATTCATACAGCGATGAAGATGGGCCAAAAGGACAAACTGAAAGAGACCAAGGTACCACAAACGTTCTAGCCCTCTAGGAACAGATTGTAGGAAAGCCTGAAATTTCTAGGTGTACTGTGATGTTGAGCGTCGGAGGCTAAAGCATGTAATGTAGCTTTGCAAGCTGTAAAGTTATCCCCCTCTATAACTACTTTTCCCAAACTACATAGTCCTCTTCCGGAATACACTCGAGCCACTCATCTGCAAAGGCTTCTCTCCTCAGTGAAGGTAAAGGCGGTGCTGATCGTCTTCAAGGAGCTCGCTGGGTGAGTGATTGACTTGCGTCCAGATCTTCTTTTGATACTCGTCTCGTTCCGGCTCGTCCTCCTCGCTGGCCAGAGAGAGTGGCCCTAGAGACCTGCTGATTTCCCTCTCCAATTCCACTGTTCGAGATTCATTAGCTCCCAAGTCTCATCTCGTGAAGCATTCGGCCGCTAGACATGGGCAAGATTCGCGACATACCCTGGATATCGAGAGCTGCAAGTCTACCGGTCCACAATGAGTGCAAGACATTGGTGCTCTTGTCAGCGCTTGCATCTCCGATGGCGTAGATACCAGGCACGCTGGTACGCATGGTCTGGCGATTTACATCTATCATGCCAGCATTGACGAGATCGACGCCGAGCATTTCACCTAGCGGGGAGCGCTGCTGGCGGTCAAAAATGGTGAAGATTGCAGCGCGCTCCACACTAGGTCCGTTCTCGAATTCAATCCTGAATAGATCATACTCGGGGGCTGTCGGCAAACTTGGGTCTCCATGGCGCACTCCGCCATCTCGCAGCCGCGCAATCCTGGTGATGGTGCGATTGTCAACCGTGACGTTCCGACTCTCCAAGTACGCAGGCCAGTTCTCGGCGAACCTTTCCTCCGCAAGTGCTCTACTCTCTGGCGTGTCGGTGCCGTTGGCGAATATCACGACGTCGCTATTCAGCGTGATGACCTCGGCAACGGCCCTCACAGACATGTCAAACGGGCCCATGATGCCCATTGATTGGTCCGCATGCTCCATTCCATCGCACCATGGGCACCAGTAGATGCCTTTTCCGTAGTTCTCCTGAAGCCCTGGTGTTTCAGGGATAACATCGCGCAAGCCCGTTGCGAGGATGACCTTGCGTGCTGTGTAGGACGAAAACGTGCCATCAAACGCTGCCATGGAAACAGTAAAGTAGGTATGGTCCGCCTCGGGCCGGACGCTTGTCACAGTTCCATTCGTAGCATTGACGGTTGAGTAGTAGAGAATCTGTTTCCTGGCGGCCCACCGGTAGTAAGCTGGAGTAACTCCTGCGCTGCAGTCAGAGACAGCCTCCCATGTTCCTAACTCAGGAAGAGCGGCGAACCATCAAAACCAGGGACATCGTGTACGTGTCGAGTAGGCCCATTACGGTATTCGGCAGAGTCGATCAATAAAGCCCTGCGTCGGGAACGCCCCAGAGAACTAAGGGCGCCGAGGCCTGAAGGTCCGCCGCCCACGATGATAACTTCGTAGTCTGTCGAGATCGCATCTGGTAGGGCTGTGGGGGTAGTGTTAGCCAGAAGGCAGACGAAAGGGAGGAGGATGGCAGCTTTGAACCACATCTTGGATGTCTGTTGCCAGGAAAAAGGATGCTCTGGTCGACTTGGTTGTCGCGAGCCCGCTGGCATATAACTGCTGTCAGAGACGATCTTTACTCAGAAATTCCAGCCGTCATGGACGATCTATGTACTGGTATGTGGCGACTGAGAGGTGGGTTTCCTACGGCTGAAACTAGCACCACGCTCTATGCCAATGAGGTTTGCAGCTGCTGGCCCTGGTGTGTCGGTGAAACGAGATGCATGCCGATGTTAGCGACCGAGAGGCCCGGGATAGCTCTGGTAAGACAGAGGCGTCGATACGTGGCTTATTTTCATTAGTCGGGTGTCTTAAACGCACATCGTGGTCTTTATCGTGTGCTACTACGGGGGTCTCAAAATTGACCATCCCCGGACCTCCGTATCTCTGGCAGCGGGCCGTTCTCCATGGTCGATCTTAAAGGCTTGGCTGATTTAGACCAATTTCTCCAGCAGACAGAGACTGCACAGTCTGAGACACAAAATGTTCCCTTGCATTAAAGCGGCCGCTGGAGGAGAGTATCCCCGGGTCGCCTTTATACTTATTCTCCTCTTATCTCGATTTATTGTGCAGGGACCAAAGAATCTAACTTGTCGAACGACCCAGAGTCCTTTAGATACTATGTGTGTTGCCCGTTGCTCTCTCAAAGGCAAGGTGCTTCCACATCTATCCTTAACCAGGACGCCTCAGCTCCTAGACTGAACTTCCTGCGTTTCGAAACTGAGTGACTATCTCCCTCCAGATGACATAAAGTCAAGGCAATCAACGATGTGCCGAGGGGCCTCCGGACCACGAATATTACCAAAACAAGTTTCCGGTGAACCAGTTGTCGGTTCTCCAAAGAGGCGGTAAATGCCTTGGTCGTCAAGACGGTCGAGGTTGTGGGCTCGAAAAATGACATTTTTTGGGGCGATGTCTAGAAAAATTAAGCACAAATAGACTTAGAATGAGAAAAGCTTTACTCGACTCCAAGGCAGAGGCCAAGCGAATACAGATTTTGCAATGGCTTTCGCCGCTTGGGAGGCGGCATAACCTAGGGATGAGTCCTGCTCTTCAAGCAACGTGACACGACGTAAGAGGATGGACCCAAAAGAGATAGAACTAGGCAGAGACAATGGCCACCGGGACTCTCGATATGAATGTAGCTTTTAGAGGTGACGAACCTGCTATCATTCCACTCTGGAATGATATTGTGGCTCAGGACTGCCTTTCCCTCAACGACGGCAGACTTGTCGGCAACCACAGTTTTGAGAGCAACCCAGCCAAAGAGTACACAATCATGAGCAGGCCATATAGTGGAAAGTCCGCTAGCACCAAGCGTTTGAACGATGCGATACCGGCAGCCGTCGTAGAGATCGCTAAGATGAACTGGGTGGAAACCTCTCGTCTAATATAGCTTCAGTTCAGTATTCATACGATGATTAAGCCTTTCTCAGGCCATGCTGTTGTGTTGACGGTTGATGAGATACAATAATGACACTTGATGCTATTCGCGGGTTAACTGCGATATCGAAATCGATCAAAAACTTGCGCTAGTTCATGTTGACGCACATGTTCGCGCAGCAGCCGCACAATGTCATCGTGACCCCCCGCTTCAGCGTAAAGCAGTGCAGTCCCAACATCACAACCCATGGCTTCAATCCTTACGCCATTGTTGAGCAGCTGCTCAACAATGGTGGTGTACCCTTCTGCCGACGCGTGACACAACTCTGTCCGACCGTCATCATCTGTTGACCTGGTAAATGCGTCATGCTCGAGAAGCAACTGGACAACTGCATCGTGTCCGTTAGAAGCAGCACTCCATAGAGCCGTCGGCATTACATCTTTTGAAAAAGCGTCGACCCAGCCCGTCTCAAGCAGCAACCTAACCACAGCTTCGTGTCCGTTTGTAGCAGCATACCACAATGCAGTCCGGCCATCTTGATCCTTCTCATCTGCTTCGACTTTGCCCGCATCAAGTATCAGTCGAATGACGGCTTTGTGGCCGTTCTCGGCCGCGTGAGAGAGTACTGATCTGTTTTTTTCCGTCGAACAATAATCCTTGGGTATCCTTTCGGGTTAATAGCTGCCTCATCAGTTCCTCGTGTCCGGCTCTTGCTACTGTTGACAGTAACCGCGAGTCAACCGCAATGTCACTTCGCGTCAGGAGGAGCCATACCACCCCCTCGTGCCCCTCGGCCGCGGCGTGTAAGAGAACTGTGCGCTGCGATGCATCTTCTGAGTTAATACCACTGCCTCGTCGATCTAGCAGGAGCTTGACCATATCCTCGCACCCTGAACGTGCCGCCAGAATTAGTAGGGTTTGTCCTTGAGGATTCTTTGCATTGCCAAAATATGCTGAAAAATGTTCGACTCCAACTTTCAACCCCGTCTTTGAAAACGGAAATAAAGACCCTGGGGGAATTCCACCACTCTTTAGCTTTAACAATTCACTCCTGAACGCCTCTTGCTTCGTCAAAGAGGCCTGCCTTTGCTTTTCCGAAAGTAATGTCTGTGAATCTCGTTCGTTGGAACTACCGTATTGACTGTACTGCGACCGTGAAGCTGGCCCGCGTAACCGAATACAGAGGCTCCTTGTAGGGCATTGTGCGAGACTGAATTTTCTCAGACTGAGCAGAGTAAATTCCTCGGTCCTCTCTCTTTTGAAATGATCCATTGTCAGGAACTAATCTCTCAAGTAGATTGAAACCATATGGCCTTCATCCTCAATCTCAATGCAGCGAAGAAAGGCAAGTCCCAGACCTCGTTGTTCCAGACCGATGAAAGGAAGGTCCAAGTGAACCCCCTTGTTAGTTACAGTGGAGGGGCCGTTGTACAGGGTTGAACCATTGTATGGAATAATGTTCCCGGAGTATTTGAATGCCAGCGGGGTGGTGGCAAGAAGTCCACGGCCGTCAGGATATCTCCATGCGAAAAGACTGTGGTCATCGGAGACTCGCAGAATTTCCTCTTGTAGCCTGATGAAAGCCCTTTCTCCCTCCCCATAAAGCAACGGCATGTTGATGCTGAACATACCCATTAGGCAATAGGCACGGTCTTCAATCTTGGTGGTCTGTCTCTCCGCAGCCCACGACATTCGTTGCGCAACACTAGCAGTTTCGAGGTTCTCGCTTCCGGAAACAATATCTTGAGGGATACCAGTACGGTTGGATATGATACCCCCAAGGCTCGATTTGTGACCCAATACATCCCACTCCATGTTGAAAAATATCATGTTTGACGGCGCGATGAGCTCTTGAAGTGTCCATCCTCTGGTGAACCACCTGCTCTTCGATAGCTCAGGGAGCGACGACACATCGGCAAGGTATGCGTAGCATACGGCGGCTTCCTCGTACCATCGATACATCGTGTTGATTGCTTCGGAGAGCTCAGCACTGCTTGTCTTGTCGATGCAGCACGTGTCTATCCAGACATAATCGAATCCGTTGGCACGAGCAACGGAACAGCAGCTAGTGACTTTTTTGTAGCCTTTCTTCTTCGTTGCATACACTTTGCCAAGGTCCTGGAAGATGACTTCCTCCTCTACCCATGTATGTGACAGGATAGCATACTGAGGGATTTTGTCATCGTCAAATTGTTCGATCTCAATACTTGCCGTATTGAGAAGACGCATACTTGGTTGATGGTACAGAGTCTGAAGGAGTGTGCGGCCGTTCGGTTGTAGGGGGCTCGTCCAAGTTTCTTGAGACAATATGGAGAGAGAAAGTCTTGTGTTGGAGGAAGTTGCAGCAGGCTTCGAGGATGCAGTGTGGTCATGTTAAATACGCGCTGTGGCTGATTATGTCCGCCTTGCCAAGGCATTCTGCATGCAGTCGCCTTAGACAGTTGCTTTCGATACAACTGTAAGCCATTAGTTCAAGGTGGAGGGACGAGTGACAATAGAACTATAGGGAAGGGAATTAATACACTAAAAAGCTGAGCTTTGAGACTCAAGTACGTTCATATGTATATTGTATCCCATTCCTCCTTGTAGGAGCGACGGTTACTAAAGGTACGATGGAAAGTAGGCCGTCCGAAGCCCCGCACGTGCTGTAGCATTTGGAGCAGACCAGAACGCCCAGATAGAGATGGAGAGGGCGGGAGGAACATCATGCAACCAACCTCGACGTCTTTTTCACGAAACCCCGAAACATTCCGGTTACTTACCAGTAGCCGGGATATGATATCAAACGTGGTTCTTTTTGGCGTGAATTAACAATCTATACGGCTTTTATTATGATTCTTAATCAATGCAAACTTGCAACTAAACTTGGCCGATAGTACTGCCAAGATTAGGTATTTTCTTTAGCGACTCCAGCAAGTTTCCCTCCCTAGGTTAGATGCGAGGATGGCCATCGCCTGTTATAGCTCTGCTCTGCCTTCTGCTATCTGCTTGAATAGAAGTCAAAAGCCGCTCGAGTGGGTGTATTACACGCCCGCCCTCACTGGTAGGCAAAACTTCAGTCATGTACGGAGTCCAAAGGCCTGATCCACGCCATCAGACCAGGCGGCAGGCAACCCACTCAGCCCTTACCAAGCAATAGAGTCGGTGTGGTCGGTGAGCACAGCCAACAGAGGCAGGGAGGGGATGGAAGCAGTCAGCCGATACCTCCCAGGATGCACCAATAAGAGGCTGGGGCGAGAAACCAAGCTGCACGCCATGAGAAGACAGTGTGCTTGGCAAACAATCACGCCTCGTGGATACGTCCAGTGCCGTTCTGATGGTTAGCGTAGACTCGTCTACAGTACCTTGGTTCTCACTCGCAACAGGCTGTAACCAACGTAACATAGTCGCTGCCTACCTACAGAGTACAGAACGCTGAATCAAGAGGCTGACAAGAGGCTGACAAGAGGCTGAAACAAGATCAAATCAGTAATTTCTCTTTGCCTCCCGGTCGCTGGGACGACGCAGTGCGAGAGGTTTGCCTTCCGGTCAGCAGCCTCGCGATCCTGTCACTTGGTCCCTCGGGTTCTGTGGGCCCTGCCACTGCCACACCAGAGCCATTCCTCAGCACTGCATGTACAGTAACTTTACTGGATGCAAACACAACCACCACAGAGCAGCCTTGCCGTGTGGATTTTGTTTGGCAAAAGGCGAATTCTTTCCAAGCGAAAAACCAGCTGATTTTCCCTCACGTACTGCACCCCCGCTCCATCTCTAACTGTTGTTCCTTTCCTCCCTGCTGGCGTCTTTTTCAAACTTGATCATCAAGCCATCTATCCTCCATTTCCACTCGACCCGCACCGGAATGTCTGCCACGGGCGAGAAGCCCACCGGGCCAGACATCTCTCAGCTTTCACCCGACTCGACTGAGGGAGACAAGCTGGTCTTCCCTCCGCAGCACATCATTCTCGACTCGCGTCGCAAGAAATGCATTCTCAAGTTTCATCAAGCAACTGGCCATTTTCCATGTCATCTAGCACCTCACTGCACCGACACTTACTGGGATGGCGTCACCTTCTTGGAGAAGATCCGCGCGCTCGGCATAGAGCTTGCTCAGCACGAGACCCTCACCTTTGACGATATCAAGGCCGACTTGGCCGAAAGAGTCAAGTCCCACAAACCCTCTGAACAGAAGAAGCTGCAGCTTCATGACATCAAAAACGCCATCGATCATTTCTTCCCCGGAGCACCTGAAGAAACTCCCCATACCGTAAGTGAGGTCGACTGAGAGGGCGCCATGACTTGTGAGTGGCCACTAACGCGAACAAGGCAACGCGAGGGAAGAGGTCCATCTCCAAGGATCAAGACGATGAATGGACCCCATCCCGCGCCAAAAGAACAAGAACCCAGGAGCCTAGCCCGTCGCAGTCCACGACAAGGGTTCCGAGATCTTCGGTCAGTCGCACGCCACTCGTCCTGACATTCCCACGCCTTTCGCCCTCGGACAGCGAGACTTCTTCCTCCAAGCCCGTCACGGCCAAATCCAAAGAGCATAGAAACTCGGACTCTGCGGCGCTACCTACTGAATCCAGCAAAAACCATGTTGGCGACGACGATGCTGACAATGACATGTACGGAGCAAGCAATCAACGCTGCAGGTCAAGAGTTCTCCATCATAGTCGAGAAGCACTTGAAAGATCTACAAGCACGGACAAATCGCGTCTCTGGCAACAAGATGAGACATGAAAAAAGCGGCCTGGAGGTAGCCCAGAAAGAGCGCCAGCAGCTTGAACTCGACCTCCGCGTGGATGCCCAAGCGCAGGTCGAGGCAGGCGCCCTCGTCAAGACTTACAAGACTCACTTGGACGTAACCAACAAGTATCTGCAGTCATGGCAAGACATGGTCAGCTCGGAAGAGTCTCCTCCTGGATGGATCCTGGAAGCAATATCAACTGGGGCCAAGGAGCGGGATGAACTAATCAGCAAGCACAAGGCTACTTTGGCCAGTCATCAAGAAGCAGCCAGCGTCTTTCAAAATACAAAGAGTGAGCTAGACACCCTCAAGACGGTGGTTGAAAAGATCGGTCGCGATATGGATGCTCTGCGAGCCCGAGGAGTCGAGTTGGAGAAGAAGAACCAACGGGTTCGTGTGTTCGCGTCCCTTTTACGGCTAGGTTTCGAGGGGATAGGTTCCCTTGCGGAAAAGTTCCCAGGGTTTTCCGATGCTGTTAATGATATGTTGAAAGATCAGAGTGCTTGAGAAAGTCATGACAGGGAGTCACGGGTTGGACCCGTGGACGGAGGATACGGTTTGGTCGAGTCATTTTCTCTTCTGAACTGTGGATCTAATGAGAAAACATTATCCTTCACAATGTTTATGTATTGATTTGGCTGTCCTGGTTGCAGCACTGCTTAGACGATTGAGTAAGGAAGATATGCTGAGAAAGGCAGGGTTGTCAAGCTTTTTCGTTCAAGATACCAAGCGGAAGACTGGGACCTCGCGCTGCTGCAACGTTGGCGATAAACTCATCTATACAGCTGGATGGACAAAAGACGCTCGACTGTAAAATACAAGGGGAAGTACCCCAGGCCTGGTAATTAGTCACCAATCAGTTAGTCAACCATCCTCTATGCTCTTTGACAAGATGCGACAATCACCCATTCTGCCCACATTAGGCTAAGCGTTAACGCAGCTTACACCCCATGGACTCTTGAATCGTTCACTGGATCGGATTCTCCAGGCCTCAGTTAGAAGTCATGAGTCATACGGCCACGACAGATATGATCGCCATAAGACAGCAACGACTGCTTATCTGTCTTCAGTCCAGTTATCTTCGCTCTCTCTCTTATCATTGACAGTACAACTATCATCAAACAAAGAATATCAGACTGATATTTCGGCTTTTCGCACCATGGTGATCGTCGCTGTTGCCGGAGGCTCTGGCGACTTGGGGGGTCTCATTACAGACGCACTATTCGCAACGGAAAAACATGAGGTATACGTGTTGTCGCGAGGAGTAAGTGGTATACTTTTTGCCCCCTTGAACGCTCTGTCCTTGGTGCTGAAGCATTCACAGACGCCAGATAACTCGTCGACGAGGACATCACCTTTGACTGGCGAAAGCTACGTTCCTTTTATCCAGACCGATTATTCGAGTGTCGATGATCTCGTCAAACAATTGAGAAACTACAACGTCCAAGTGGTCATTTGTGCGTTTAGCCTTCGTGACGAGGCCGCATGTGAAGCTCAGCTGCGACTGATTCGCGCAGCCGACAAAGTCTCCTGTGTCAAGCGATTCATTCCATCCGAGTTCAACATCGACTACAGTCTCGGAGACGCAGTCCCTTATCCATCCAAGGCATTCCACCTCGCAGCCAGAAGGGAGCTCGAAAAGACTACTCTCGAATTCACATATATCTACGCCGGCATGTTCATGGACTACTACGGCATACCAGAGTTTCCAAGTCGCCTGAGAGCCCTCTGTTTCTTCGTCGACCCCATTAATCGAGTTGCAGTCCTTCCGGATGATGGTGAAGCAAAGATGTCGATGTCCTTGACACCAGACGTGGCACGCTACACCGCGCTAGCCCTTGAGCTGGACAAGTGGCCGAGAGCAATGTCCACAGCGGCGAGCACTGTCACCTTGAACGAGCTTGTGGCGCTCTTTGAGCGATACGCGGGCCGCAAATTTGAAGTCCACTATCAGCCGGTGGGCAAGCTACTTGAACATGACAGTATTGTGCTCCAAGAAAATGTTGCCATTGCGGAGAGGTTTCCAGAACGCTATCCTGGGGGGCTTGAACAGTTGAAGGCTGTAGTAGCTGATCTCGAGGCGAGTGCCGCACTTGGGTCCTACGATTTTAGTCAACTCGACGGTTTGAATCTCGTTAAAACTTTCCAAGGGAGAGCTGATCCACCAACACGCATTGAGCACTTGGTGGAGGTGGCATGGAAGACTGTCTGAGGCATGGACAACAACAATGACCTTCGCCTCTTGTGATTCTAAGACTCGAATATATATACGTAGTTTACCACAATTCACTCGTTCGTCTGAGAAGACATCAGAAAAGGATGCGTATCTGCGTTGGTATCCGTTGCCGTTCCAGTGTATTATGCTTGGGTTCTAATGCAGAAGTCTCTTGCTAGTTCCAGATATTGACCTCGAAACTCAAGTAACCTTGTGAAAAGCTTTCCCAAGCACTCCGCAAGAGTAAGCTGTAAGGCGATAATGTGAATTCTTAGCCGAATCTACTTGGCTGGGCGCTTTATGAGGCGCCTAAGAATCCGATATCCATGGACGAAAGGAGACCCACTGCTTGCAGCCTGTCGACGACGAAGAGTGTTTGAGCGAGTGGGGGTGGGATTAGGGGACTGAAAATATAAGTAGATTCGATTACGAAGGTAATGGTCGCCGCTCTGCCCAGTGTGGACAGATTTGACCATCTCAGCCGGACTTCGATAAGAATACGTATAACGATACTCGCGAAGTAAAGCAATGGCAAAGCTGTTGTTGATACCACAAATGCGGTAATATCCATTCCGTCAGATATTGCAGCGGGAGAAGGCCGCGTGATACTGCCAACAGACTGCTGCCCGGCGTCTATACTCATCAGTGTCAGATGATTCTTCGTGGATCACTCAGGTGTGTTGGAAGCCAGATACTAACCGCAGCAAATCCTAAGCCTAAAAGGATGCGGAATTCTGATGCAAGAAGCCTCCGGGTAGTTTTCCAAGTCCACCGGTGTAGCATCTGTGCAAGTCAAGGGGCAGTCGTAATGGCTGATGAGATGACTGGAATCCACATTGGTTTCTCTCAACTGCAAGAGGCACCCGGTATCGTGCCGTTTGAGACATCTCTCACGTCGAGCAGCAACAATTCTGTTCGGGAGTCATCTCGTTGTAGATCGTCCAATTCTGGATAATGGAGGCGGACCAGAACTTGGAGGGGCTGATCGTGCTCGGTTTTGTCTAGCCAGATGACGAAACAGCGACAACTTGTGTCTCTTAGCTTTGCACCCTTTAGTACAAATGCGAAGAAATCCTTTAACCTGTTGGGCGAGAACTCCAGGTCCCCGAGCGCTGTCCATCGCAAGGCCTCATCCACATCATCGCCAAATATCGTGTGGAGACTCGGTTCATCTTTGGAGATCGAAGATGACCAACTACAAGGATCGCTGGTCCAGTTTCTCCAGCTGGCGAGCAGTTAAGCTGTCCTAGTGCGCCCATAGAGCGAATCGTCTTCGCTGCATCAAGACAAGAGTCGCGTAATCGGGAGAATGACTCTCGATGTAGTGAATCAAGCGGCAGGTTCTTCAGGCTGGAATATAAAGTCCTCCATTCGAAAGCGGTTGGACAAGCTTTCCAATAACAGGCCAAAGAAAAGCCAAGACTGAAGGAGAGATGTCCTTTTCTCGGTCGTCATCGCCTCAGCTGCGGCCAAAGTGAATCCCAGCCTCTCGCCAAAGGACGAAAAGCCATGGCCGTCGTAGGGAACTATCGGTTCCATGAGGGGCACGAGGATTTCTGGAAGAGCGTCACGCGGCTCAGGAATGATGTCCATAGCAGCTTTTGGACCTGGACACGGATTTCTCAACCGAGGGAAGTTGCCTGCATTCGCGTAAGCCTCGCTCTGCGACTGCTGCCAAGCAATATGAAGACGCGGTAGATGATGGCAAAGCCTGATGCCAGGTCGCCCTCCCTGCTTATTTGCGGGATTATTAGTCCAGTCTGCGTTTAACCACGACGATAACGCGGCCAGGCAACAAGCTCCAGGCGGCTGATTAGTAGCTTTCTGGCAAGTGCTATATTTGTTTCCGAGCACTCTGTGAATGGACTTTACTATTAACAACATCAGATTCCAACAAAATCTTATTCATATCAATTTAGAGCAGCTGGACATGCTACCTACCAATTCACCTTGACGAACAGGAGTATCGGTTGTCTTTGCTCTCTGTGGGCTTCTACTGGGAAGCTCTGCTTGTTTCATCTGAATCTTGGTGCCTTTTTCTCCTGACGACCTCTGCTTTATACTCAAGAGTCAGAAATAGCTATGTCTCTAGATAAGTACTAAGGCCTGTAATCAAGGTAGTAAATTAACGTTAACTAGGTACCACGTCTGTTTCAAGATACAGTAAATGCATAGGCCTAGCTGTAACGATAT
The DNA here is from genome assembly GCA_014899095.1 of Fusarium buxicola. NCBI lineage: Eukaryota > Fungi > Ascomycota > Sordariomycetes > Hypocreales > Nectriaceae > Fusarium > Fusarium buxicola. The sequence goes on from JAAVUK010000594.1 coordinate 25,290, forward strand.
AGAGGCCTCGGCGATTTACTCTTAGTGCTCTTCCGGATACTGTGATTGAGTTCCTGTCGAATTAAATGCAAATGAGCTTGGCAAGCCTTGTATTGGTTTAGCCCAGATCATCTTGTCGGTCATGGTCGGTCATTGTTGAAGTATCTGCTCTGGTAAGAACAATGACGAGAGTTACGCTCTCTGCAGCGGTACAGGCCATCACTATGGACTCCTCAACCCCGATTAAACACCTGGTTGGTGCCTCCATGTTGTCAACTTAGTTGATACTGATGGATCTGGGTTCAAGCATTGCAGCTGAATTCAATGATGATATTAAAAGGGACTCCTGTCATGAATTATATATGGCGTAGATTCTCGTTCCAGAATATCTATAGTATGAAGGAACCATTCCCCAAACCCATCCAACACATGATGCGACACAGAGGCATCTATACGCATGTATCACCGTATCATGAGGACTCCACTCGTAGTGTCTTCACATAGGAACCTAATCAAGCTACATATGCTGGGTTGCGGAACGGATTGTCAGACATTGAACAGACCCTAGACTAAACTAAACATTGTAACCATATCCAGGAATTCTTTGAGGCCCAACGCTCTCTAAAGTCGGTTTCACTGGCAGGAACAGGCCCGTTTCTTTGTCTATGTAAAGCCGGTCAATCGTCGTCTCGCGCTTGAAACCACCCCCACCAGGGATCTGAAAACGGTGATACACGATGTACCAATCATCAGTTCCAGGCACATTGAGCACTGAGTTGTGGCCCGTTCCGAGAATGCCGAGAGAGGTGTCCTTCTTTAGTATAACGCCGTGGTAAGTCCAGGGGCCGATGGGATTGGATGCTGTGGCGTAGCCGACGCGGTAGTCCTCAGACCTTGTGTCAGCGATAGAATAAGTCAAATGGTAGATCCCATCTCGGTAGTTGAGGAAGAGTCCCTCTTTGAAGTCGACAAGTCCTCCAAGTTTATGCCATGTGCCAGGCTTGAGCGAGATCATGTCGTCTTCTAGCTCGGCCACGATTGGCACGCCATTGCCCCAGTATAAATACCACTTTCCAGTCTTGGGGTCTTGGAAAGCAGCCGGATCGATGGTCTGGTTACTAACAATCTCTTCATCTTTGGTGCCGAGGATCATTGCCTTCGACTCTGCCTTGAAGGGTCCTTCAGGGTGATTGGCAACGGCCACACCAATGCTCTTATGTCCCTTCGCAACCGATAGGTTTTCACCGCTGTGGTAGAAAAAGTATTTGCCTTTCCGCGCTGCGAAGCCAGGTGCCCAAGCATTGCCAGTAGCCCAAGGCACGTTGCCCTTGTCACCATTCAGGACGAGGATTGGCTTTTTGCCCTTGGTCCAGGAAACAAGATCCTTCGACTTCCACCAGTAAAACTCTTTGCCGCCCCATCCTTCGAAACCATCAGTGGTGACATAGAGGTAGTAGGTGCGGTTCACAACGACAATGTTGGGGTCGGCCCAGAGACCCGGCAAGACAGGACTGTCCCTTTTTGCAAGGACTCGGGCGAAGGTCGTCCCGATTGACAGGAATATCAAGAGGGCCTGTAAGTTGCAATGAGGCCAAAGACGCATCGTGAAGCTTGTGAGAGAGGAAGCTCGGCTGAGGGAAGGATGCTACAGAAAGGATGGGTTGGTAGCAAAGCGGCCAGCGTCCGGATATATATGGTGTCCCGAGTTCCTAGCAAAGCTTCGTCATCCGATAGACTTATTCCGCCGAAGCACCCTGGGTTTGGAATAGTACCGTAGCCAACCCAGCAAAGGTAGAAACAAGAACTGCGGCCTCGGCGCTCCATAATCAGATGGTCTCCTCGAATTCTATAAATCAGTGACGGCATCCTATTCGCGCGCAAGAGGAACAGTTTACCCCGCAAAGAAAAGAAGGCAGATCGGCATTGCGGGGGATCGTCGAGCTTTAAGCGCTCGAGTTATCGCGAACAGAACAATGCTTGTCAATAGCACCGCCTGTAAGTTACAACGCGCCGGAAGAATGTCATACTGTAAATCTTTATCTGAGTTAATTTACCGGGTCGGAAAGGACGTCCCGTCGATTTCTTGCCAGCACCTAGAGTAGAGAGTTGCGTCCACAAACTTCTATCAATCTGCCGTCACTCAGCCAGCCCGGGACGGTGTTGTCACTCAGCCAACGATTGCTCAGAGTTTGAAGAAATTGAACTCGCAGCAATACGTCTGTCCTCTGACAAGAAAATCGCTCTGCTGATGCCCGTACTTCCAATCTGGTCATGTCATAGAGACCGTTCTTCACTGATTCCGACCGTCTTTCTCCGTTATGCTAATATTGTCAAGAACTGACTCACCTGTTTCCAACATTGACGCCAAACAGTCGATGAGAGGAACATTGCTGTGGCAATACCGACCTCATAATCTAGTACTACGGCCTACAGAGACTTGAAGTAGTACTTGAGTGAAGCCTCCCCCGAGTCCAAGTAGAACTTGCCTTGTAGTAAGAGCAACTTCATTGGAAACCCGAGTGCCCCGAATTGGTAAAGAATAGGAAGTCCGTTTGCCAGCGCAGCCATTATGGACCCAAAATGAATAACGGCTTGGTGTGCCAAGCCAATGACAAGACCACCAAGATTGAGGATCAGGCATTGGGCGGTGCTAGGTTCGCGCAAATTTATCAGCATATTCAAGCCTCAGAGTGATAATAGTATCTGCAGATACTCACCCAATGCGCCCTATATCCCCCGGGGAGTACCTTCGAACCACCTGTAGGAAGCTAGTAGCAAAATCTTTATAAGTCACATCCGATATGGCGATCATGCAGACAGAGGCGCACGCGAGAACGACGTTGCGACTCTTCACCATCCGGAACGGAACGAAAGGTTTTCTAGCGTACCGGCTGTCCCAGAGCAACAACGTGACTAAATTCGGCTCCAGCGGCCAGGAGAATAATCCAATCTACCTCCGTCCATCGATCTTAGAACTAAGCAGTTAATCATCCGGTCCCTTTCACCCTGTTCTCAACCACCGACTCGCAATCATCCACAATCTATCTGAGGCTCATGGTTACATTCGACTAATATGGCTTTACCCTCTCAAACCTTTATATTATTGACGAGCATACATGTGAGACGGTTCTGACACTGGTATTGACCATTACCATCCTGTAAGAACAATCAGTACGCAGAGGCCAAAGCAGAAGGCCAAATCAAAACTTACCTTTTAGGGCTGGTAGATACGTAACCTACGGGTATACCATTGATGTATGTGCGCTCCAGATGCGGATGGAATGCATCACCGGTACCTCTTTTCCAAACTTTGTGGCCCAGGTGTTGCATTATATCCTCAACATATCCATCCTCGGGCCCTATATCCTTGTCCAAGGGAGTACTTAAGACAAGCTCTTGTAAGCTATGAAAAGAGGAGAGAGCCTTCTTTAGTGTCTCAACCTTCAGATCGCTAAACTTGGAGCAATCTGGGTAACGCAAGCCGCCGTTTTCGTTCCAGTACAACGCCGTGGAGCGGGCGGCAACCCATATTTTAAGACTCTTGAGGTTTTGGAATCGGTCAAGCTGCAGCCAGTGAAAATCGTAAGCGTTGTGAAGACGATCTGGATGAGGACTCAACAACGGTGCTGTGCAGAATACGTCGTATGGGAAAACTGGAGGCAGTGATAGCTCCGAGTTCTTGGCATGTTTGGGAAAAGCTGGAGGCCGATTTCTCATAGCTGGCCAGCCCGTGGGTGGATCTGGCTCGCAGAGTCCGACGAACATCTGCCAAGCTAAAACATCCGTGAAAATGAATGTAGTTGACTCGTAGATAGAGTTAAGACATTCGAGGGACCTGGAGCAGACAGTCAGCCAGGTAACATAAAAAGAGTGGTTTTGGGTTCACGAACAGAATTTTACAGGATAGTAACATCGAAATATATAGGCTGCTGGGCGGACCAGTGTCACTTCTTGTTCTAGATCTCTGCCGGGAACGAATCCACGCGGTTGACCCCTTGGCCCTTTTCCAGAGACGACCCCATTTTCTGTGAGGTCTGCGTTCTGGAGCATCGTCGCTTGTTTCTGAGGATTTCTTCCAGCAACGGTTCCCCGAAGTGGAGTCATTGCCGCCTGCGTCCTCGCCATACATCTCCTCAATGCTCTCGCCGCATTTCCAATGGTTTAGCCACGGTGACATAAGACGTGCCTGGTAAGTAAAGGTTTTGAGATCGTGTCCGAGTGGGATATTCTCTTGAGCCCGCAAGAGTTCGATGTCCTCCTGCAGCTGGTCTTGTACGTGGTACTCTGTAGTGTATCGCCAACGGCAAAAGTGCTCACCAGTCGCGTCCTTCTTGGAGTGCTGCCGGTGCCATACAATATGCTGGCGTAGGCCGCAAGAACGCCAGAGCTCGAGGTAGATGGCATCTCGGACTTCGCGGGGCAGGCGGGTGACGAAAGCAGACTGTGACTGAGGATTGATGGACATGGAGCTTTCATGATGTGGGAGCTTGGAAGATCTTTGTTGCATTTTGCGGAGGAAGACTTTTGAGTATCGGAGAGATATTGAGGTGTGACGAGGGTAAGATCACGAAGAGTGGTCAGACACTTGTGACAGTCTTAAATCGTCCTGTGTTGCAGGGATCAAATTCCTTTCGCTCCATGGTTCAGGATCCACGATCTTGATCTGAAACAAGTCAGGAATACGGATTACAAATAATATTTCACTTCACAGTAAGTGGCATAAAGGATACTTAACATACATCTTATGATGGCTTTCACACTTCGGTTAGGCTGACTGTGGTGGGCGGCAGCTTTGGCGCTCCCTCTTGCTCAGATAAGTTTACAATGAATTATTCATTTCCAGTATTCGCTTCTTCTTTATAATTTCCCCAGGACATGCTTCTTGCTTCCCTCGCCCAGATCCTCCTAAGAATCATCATGTCGATGGTGGTGCCATAACCAGCCAGCGGCCATCCCACGCTTCAAACTCTTTCTCAATCAGCCCTGCCGTCTTCTCCCACGGAACGCGAAAAGCCCCAGAGTTGAACATTGGTGAATAAATCGTAGTTTCACCCCCCGCTTTCGCGTCTGTTTCTGTCTCGAGCTGGGCTCTCAGTGCCTTTAGAGCATTTTCGGTTTGGGCCAAGATCCTGGCTGTGCTGTCTTTCCCCGGCTTCCCTGTTCCTTTGTTTGGCCTTCCGTAGCCGTAGCTCGTGAAAAGACAGATGATGTATACACTCGGGGCGCCGGCAGCCACGTCTATCGGCTGTGGTGGGATGATGAGGCAGCGTCCGGCAAGACTCTGCGGGGGCCATGGTGTCGAGACGTCGGTCTTGGCAGCATTGCAGAACTTCTTGTACTCTCGACATGCCGCCGGGAAAACAGATGCCAGCTCAGCTGCTATGCCAGCTCCCCATTCTGCGATGCAGTTGGTCGCATGAGCCAGGTAGGCATTTGGAGGCAGATAGCGAATAACGTTGAGGGTCGTCTGCTCAAGGGCAAATGCAGGGGTCGTCATCTTGATCAAGTACGCTCACACGGTGAGAGAAAAGTAGAAAGGATGTGATTTGGGTGTGCAGAGATAACGATGACTTGAGGCATACCGACGCTTAGTTATGCAGTTGTAAAAGTCCTTGACCGTGAGTCACCGGCAAGCTTTCTGGCGTGGCGTTGTTAGTTTCACACGGTTGCTTGGTCCAAACACAAACACCTTAGGCCAAGGCGGACTGCAATGGCCATTGCCAGGAAAGCTCACACGCTGCGTTACAAGATGAAAGAAAACTATAGCAGATTGCAGCGCAAATCTTTGCTCAGTTGTGTAACGCCCGCAGACCTTTGTCTCTCATGAGAAGCTACTGGCCTCACTAGTCTTCCGTCGTCGCCAGTAACCCGGATCGAAGCTGGGTCTTTGCAAGTACTGTATGGTCTAGCAACCATTGTCATGCCAGATGCAAGACGAGTCCTTGGACAGTAGAGCTGGTCACTTTTCTTCTCTCCTATGAGTCCTATCACGATGCTGTTCTGCTGTTGAGCTTGTGTAGGGCTAACGGTTGTATAATTATTCCCGGCCCACACATAACATACTGCTATGACGTTGTGGCTATGCCTGATTCTTCTCTACTTCTTCTCTGATTTTACTCTGTTATCTCATTTATTCCAACACCATCTGCAATTACCCCATGTTCTTGAATCCAATCGACTAGCTTCTATCCCAGCTGGGGCCTGACACGGGTCCCCCTCCTCAACAAACTCCCCTTCCTCTGGAGGAGGCTACTCGTGCTCTGTACGAGCGGGCCATCGCCGACCCATCGTCGCTGAGCGACGTAGAGCGGAGGGAGGTGCTCCAACGCCCATCCGCAGAAGCGGAAGATGCCTTTTGCCGCGATGCCTGCGGACTAAGCATGTCTGAGCTTATTACCAAAGCTGTTCAACACGGCCAAACGCTATCGTACAACGAGGCACACTTGGTGACCGCTGGGGCTGTGCCCAATCAAGCCGGAAAGGTGCTGAGCGAGAGGTTTCGATTGAGTGAAGCCGACCGGAGTCTTCTCGACGGAGCCGTGGAAGCCGCAAGGACAGACGACGAAGTCGTCGCTCGCGAAAATGCCCAGGCGGTGCAGAAACGCTGGGGGGAAGCTCAGGGTGCTGCGCTCGAGGCGTTCAATGACGAGGATCTACAAAATATTAAGAGAGCTATCAATGTGCCATAGCAGGAGCATATCATAGGACTTGGTGACGCAGCCCGTAAGATAGCCGTGTGTGGACTGATGGTATTCTACTCCAAAGCAGTCGACTGGCCGTCATACAAAGAGCAGATAGAGACGGCTGTGCGCCATGGGTTCAATCTCCACCACCGCAAAGTCAAGAAGGTCATTAGGGCAGGGTTCACGCTGCGCGGGATAAAGCACGATGGCTCCGAATCTCTTCAACGCCGCTTCGCTGTCTTTCGAGATGCGCACGAGATCCCCGCGGGCTTGAAACAGGACTCATTCCTCTACGTGGATGACGAGGCGCTGCATTCGCAGGCCACAAGCAGGCCATTCATCTGGCTGTGGGAGCCGCAAGATGCGGCCGAGCCGCTCAAGGTAGACATCAAACACGTGGCACCGACACCGATTGCGCGGCTCTCGCAACGAGACCTGGCTTCGGGAAAGGCCAGAAGATGCTGTATCGGCATGCGTCAGAGCTGGAGGAGCTCCGCAAGGCGGCGAGCCGCTCAAGACGTGCGAATGCTGAGCATGATGGAATCTGGCCACCGGCTGGGCGTTCCATGTAACTCACAAACTACATTCTGATTCTCTTGGTCTGGGATTCTCAAATCCTCTTCCAGTAACATGTCGCCCATGATTCGTAACGACCTCCAGTAAGTCCTCCCCCAAATACTCTAAGGGTGGCGAGACTGTGTAATGCAGTTTTCTATTAGGCTCTCCTTTATCATCCCTTCTCTAACCATGGATTCCTCCGGTTTTGTCGATATCGGGCTACGGGCTGGGAATTTATAGCGAACATGTGCCCTTCTCCTGGAGCAACCACGTTCAGGAGCGGCTAAGCAACCAGAATTCTTCTCATCCGATCCAATTCAAGTTCTGGTAGCCCCCTGTGGTTTGACGGCTTAGAAGGAGTCTCACCCAAGGAGAAGAATATGCAGATCAGAGCTAATACAAAACCTTGGCTCATAATAGCATCGGCGATGCTGTAGTGGGAAACACTAGGCCATCGTATATAGATCACACAGAGACGTAGTATTACCCCAGATGATACGCTACAACAGGAAGTCAAGATAGAGGTAAATACTGAAGGAGATTCCGCTTTTCATCGTAATTCTTTCATTGTAACTCACGCATACATTGTATCTCAAATCAAAGCTCGAAAAGCCTAGTCTTCGCGAACGATAGCCTCCATCCATTCAAATTGATGCAATGATTCCCTTGTAGAATTCGGGTTCTCTGGGTCGAGAAAAACAATGGAGAGAAATCCGTGCGGGTTCTCTACAGCGCTATTGGGGTCTTTGTTAACAAAATTAGCACAAACCATCTCAGTAGGCATAGACAAACGGAACAACAGTGACTTACGTCCCCTAGGATCGCTATGTCTAGTCCATCTCCCATCCCTCCACCACTCACGAGCGTTGCCCGCTCCTAGAAACATCTCGTTTGTGCGGTTGTTGCTTTTAGGAGAGTCATTTCCCACATTAAGTGCCATCAGACCTAATATGATAGGTAGTTCTCCCCCGAGGTCACGAGAGCGCGACATACCGGAGTATGGTGAGCAGTACGAGCGTGGCAAAAGACTGGGAACCCAGCTAGGGTTTCTCCTAGCTACATCTCGCACAGGGGCCCCTCCTTCGATTATGGGGCTTTTGAGAGTAACCACCTGAGTCAGCCCATGAAGCTCGTTAGGCGGATGAAAGACGTGTAGAAGCTCCCAGACCCCAGACGTCACGGATGCCAGGGGGTCTCCATCTAAGACCATGATAGGTAGCAGTGGGTTGCAGGCAAAGACAGAAAATGACTTGTACTCCTCACCACTCCAAAAGTACCCTGTTGCTAGATCTATAGCCTAGTTGCCAGAGGTGTCAAGTCTCAAAAGACGACCCCGAGCAGGTAGACTAGTGTCCCGGTGCCAGTGATAACCGGCAGCCTCGGAGGTGTGACCATCATGGTAGCGCATCACCTTGCTCGAGATTTCATCCGCATATCCCTGTGGTGTTGTAGGAGGGACAAGATGAAAATAAATGTCGCGTTCCGGCACCAGTACTTGTAGTTTGTTGACAACGAAAAGGAAACTCAATGATCTCGTCCGACCTTGGGCTCTGGAAACCCCATAACCTTGCGATCTTGGCGCCATGGAATGTCTGCGCGAGGCCGCAGAACTCCGAGGACGTTCAACCCGTTCAAACTGAGGGTCCACAGAACGCCAATGACCTTGAAGCAAGGAACTCAAGCTGTCCATGTCTTGTTCAACTTCTTTAACATGGGGCGAAGACGCCATGGGAGGAAGCTGAGGGGCCATAGCGAGCGTCTGAGTTTCGGACTTCGAGTCATCTTCGCCCTGCCCCTTTGTGAACCAACCAAAAGTACGAAGGAGTGCGGAACGAATATTGTTTCTAGACTCCCGGACACTGTTGTCTTACTCTTCTATGACTCCGTGAGGCATGCGTTGGGCTATAAAGAGCTGAATATCTCGGTGATTGTGCAGCCTTGCCAGTTCGAGGAGTGAAACACCTTGGTCGTTGCAGTGGTGAAGAGTCGTTTTGGAGTCCTCCCACCAGTCTCGAAGCAAATTAAACAGTCCAAAAGCGGACATCGCGAACAACGGCGACGAGAAAGGTCTCAAGATGGCGTCGTCTTTCAAAGCCGCTGTCCCAAATTGTTCAGCCCAGTTCTGATAGAATATGCTGCTTGATTGTGGTGATCCAAGAAAACGTTCGAGGAGAACTCCTAGCCTCGTGTCCTTAGCAGCACTCATCTCTTCCACTCGTTGTGCGTATCTGAAAACGTGGACTCTGAGGAAAGCGCAAAGAAATGACTCTGGCGGTATTCTGGGGTCTGGTGTGGCTTGTTGCGTGCATTCGCATGTTGTCTTCTTCTGCTCGCAAGAATCTGTAATAAGAAACTTGAAGCAAGCTTTCGCCACGAACGAAATCACCTCGTCCATATGGCAATGGTGTCGCTCAAAGTATTCTCGTGCTGATAAGTGACAGAAGCGCCACTTTTCAAGCTGCTTGTCGTAGGCGAGCAGGTTCTCACTCAAACCACTTATCTCCCGTTCCTCGAGCTCGGTTATCAAATCGTCGACTTCGTCTGACTCGGGGTCAATCAGCATGGCCATCGAAAGTTTCTGGGTATTCAGGGGCTCGTATGAGCATATGATCCATTTGAAAGCCCTCTTAGCACGCCGCTGCTCGTAATCCGGCATCATCTCGATCTTCTCCCAGACCAGATCGTAAGCTCCTTTGAGATCATTGAGGAAGAGGGCAAGCTGCTCCCTGATGTTAGACTCGGTCCACAGCTTCAACTGTGAAAGATGACGAAGCTGGAGAGCAACCCATTGAAACATCCCCCCAGCCCCCTGATAAAGCTTTTGCCTGATCATATCTCGAAGCGGATCGGAGATACCCTCCCAATAAGGATCTTGGGATAGCTTAGAGTCCACGAAATGGGCGATATCGTTCTCGTTGTCAGTTGCACTCATCTCGATGATAGGTTTGACTTGAAATGAAGCTGTATGTCTTCATCAGTCCGACTCGAGATAAAGATCCTCAGCCGATTCCTCTGCTCCATCAGGCGATCCAGACTATTCATCAATAATTGTCGTGTATCTCGATCACACTCATCGAGTGCATCTATGATGATAGTTGTAGACGCATAGTCGTCGATGATCTTAGTGATAAGGCCAATGCACTCTCTAACAGTAAGGCTTAAACTGCCCCCCTCAAGTCCACTTGCGGAATCCTGAAGAATTCGATGAATCCGCTCCCGCTCACCGCGGGTCGAAGAAAGCTGGCGCACCAGGCTGCGCATGATATGGTGCGGGTTCCTTCGATTGTTCTCTTCCCGATTGCAGTAAAAGAATGCCACTGCTTCGTCAGACTTGGCGTGGCTTAGAACATGGTCGATCACCTTCGAGATGACAAAGGTTCTGCCAGAACCAGCTACGCAATGTGAACCACTTTATCATGCCTTAGTTGAGCCTTGGGGAACTCACGAGAACCATACAATACCGCCACTGCAGACTTGGATCTTTGCCAGTTTCCAAACTCTTCCCTCTCCAATACCCAGGCACAGGTTCCTTCCGTTCTCTGTTCTTTGATCGAGCCGTGATGAGCATTGAATGGAATGTCGGAAATGCATTCCAGCACCCTCTTCTTGTCTTGGGCTTCGATTCGCACGAGAACCTGGAATACATGGTCATTTATGTCGGTAATAGAGGTCTGGAGCTCTTGGAGGAGTTGATTCGAACCAGCAGACATTCGGTGGCTGCGTAGTCGTCCGCAACCTTCACCGCGCCCCGCCACGTTCTTTTCGTGCTCATCGAGCCCCTTAAGTATATCATGGGGCTCTGAAGAATTGAAGATAGCTGCGATCTTTCGGGAGGCCTTGTTTTTGCCAAACATGGTGTAGCAATACTCCAGGGCCGATAGTATTCCGGCGTAAAGCCTCGTTAGGTCATCTTGCAGGCTTTCGAGGCACTTCTGGTACAGGACGTTGTCTTTTGTCGTCCCAAATACCTGGGTAGTATTTTGTAGATATACTACTTCCAGGACTTGGCCTAAGAATAGAAGGCGCGGCGTGGCTGCCAGCATTCGCAACGTGGCCTCGACATGATCTTGTTCTGCGGTTACAGCCTACAGTGAGAATGTTAGGTCAACTGCGGATAAGAACTGTCTCAGGGTCTTCATACTTGTAGTACAAACCGAAATGCTGTCAAAGTGTCGTCTCAGCTCCCATTTGCGGCTTCCGAGTTTGAGTGTAATCTTGCTGCGTTGGGCCCCCCATTCGGCCTGTTTTTCTTTAGTTAGGTCGACGATCCGACTGCGTTCATCTTCGTTGGCAGGGCTAGATGATGCGTTCTGTGCCAGGTCCAGTGAAGATAGCCAGTCTTGCGTCCCTTGTGGCAGACTCTCTCGAGCGCTTTTCCAAGGATCTGGTGACTTTTCCATGATAGATAGAAGAGTATTCAGCGTATTTTGCAGTTGGCATCGTTTGATGAAAGAAAGAGAAAGTAGAACCGGTTGGGAGAAAACAGGCCTTTGAGTAGCCAGGGCCTGAAAAGCCTCGGCGGAGGCGGAGCAAAACGAGGCTGCCAATTAACACGCGACGGTCTCGCACTTTGCTGCATCATTATGTAACAGGTCTTTCGGGGTTGCTACCACTAAAGCAAGACTCCAATGTGATTTTGTCGATCTACCAGCTAATAGAGCGCGGCATGACAAGGCATGTCAAAGAATGTACACTCGACTACCATGCCGGGAGCTGGAAACCTCTGGTACAAGGGGTTGAGTGGGGGTTCCGTTTACTCGAATTATAATTTCAGAAGTAATTAAGAATTCCAATTTCATTGCTCGCAATCTGAACGATAGTGTGTACCTGAACCCAATCGTGTACTTGGAGTCCATGGCTGGCGGTAGCCGGAGCTACATATGACAGGCGTGTCAACATTATAAAAACAAAAGTGGACAAGCTCCCTTCGAGAAATAATTCAGACTTTCGCTATTCGTGTTTAGTTTCCTAAGCGGCCCATCCCGTTAAGAGGTTGTGAAGATCTTCTTCGAAGTTGAACTCGAAGTTGTTCGCCGGAACCAGGTCGACGTTGGGAGCATTGTCATTCACTGGGTTGCCGCAAGTAGATGCCAGCCTTTTTTCTTCGAATCTCTGGACGTAATTGCGCAGACGCTCGTGGAAGATAGCCGCCGCAGCCTTACGCTGGTCAAGATTGGAGATGTCCAGAGCTTTACCCAGGTCAGCTTCCAGCTCCTGCTGCTCATTCTCATCCGGTCGGCTAAGATGCTCTCTGAGCTGAGAGAGGCCGTTCGAGCTCCGCGTGCTCAGTGTGTCAGTGGATGACAGGGTCAAGTCGTCATGATCTGTACAATCAATATGTTAGCGTATCGTCTCTCACACGAATGCATCCTGTCTAAGGGCAATTAGGGGTGGCAGAATGGAAGACATGATAGGCTTCATAGTAGGGAAAACATACACGGACTTGAAGGCAATGCGCTGGGATCATGATGTGGAAAGATGATGTGGTACCATTCGTACCACAAGTCTTCGTTGGTCATGTCGGTTTTTTTCTTGGTCGATCGCAAGTTGACCGCCTGATCCAGGCTCACCTCACCGTCAATAGTGTCAGTTGCCTCGATGAGACACTGTGGCTCCTCACGTTGGTGCTGAGTGAGAAGCTCCTTTGATTTGAAGCCCTCGAGGCATCGGCCACAGAATAAAGGGCTCCTGAAACTCTCAGGCGTATGGCAACGTTGAATGTGCTCCCTGTCAACATAATGTTAGCTAAACCATATGTCGAGGAAGTAAATGACCCAAGCGTACTTCACCCTGTGAATCTTAGTCCAACCAGGTCCTGAGCATGATCGTTTCAAAAGCGGTTCTTCAAATCTTGCTTTATAGAAGGGGCAAGCAAACTTTTTCTTCAGCTTTGAATCTTCCGCAATAGCCTCGGGTCCAGAAACTCGCTTGAGCCTTCCTCCCCCATGGCTATCTCCGGCACTCGTGCCGTTCTCCGATCGCTTTCTTTTACCGTTGTGCTCGAGCGACATCTCAGATTGAATCTGCAAGACGACAATGGTTAGCGAGGCTCTTTCGAGTGTCGAAAGTGATGGAGAAGAAAAGCGGCCTATGTCTAGGTGTAAGTCGAAAACAACAAGATGCTGGCGGACAACAGAGATATGTTTGGCTGGGGGTCCTAACCATTTTCAGCAGATCTCTGTGCTCCAGGCACTGATCATCAATAGAACCCGCAAGGCAGTCTGCATCATCTTGAGAAGAACCACACACGCTCTGCAGAGCGGCATGGTTTTGGGAGACGACCTCTGTCAGAGTACTCTTGCCGCCCCCTGGCTTCCCATTGATCCAGAGCAGACCGGATTGGTCTTCCGTACCGGAGGGCTCACTCAACCATGAATCGAACTCTGGTTGGCCCACAGAGAGGGAGAAACTCGGCGAACCCAAGTCGTAACATTCGAGTCGGTCGCATATGTTCTCAAGAGTGTAGTATACGTTCTGCGATGATGATCTCTTCCGCGGAGGATCATTAGCTTCGACAACTAGCATCTCTCGCTGAATACAATCCAAGAGATCATTGGTGAATGACCTTGCGTGACGATGATGTCGAAGCTCGGAAATCCACTACCCTTGTCAGTGTTCTGTGAAACGATGAGTGCGTCGCGGTGTGGAACTCACATTCTCCACCCCAGGCTTCACCGAGGTAACTCGCTTGCCGTCATGGGTCTGAGTAACGCTGAAGAATGCATCGTAGCTTTGGTTATCTGGTGTAGTGTCTACCCGGAAGGATGAAAGCCTATCGAGACCTGCTTTGCCAGTAATCAACCACGTAAGAGCCTCGAGAAACACACAACCAAGGCTCCAAATGTCATAGGAAGATGAGACTTCATGAGACCTCAGATCCAACTCTGGTGCCCGGTAGACTGGGGTGTGTTTCATCTCTCTGTCTCGGCCATGTGCTTGAGTGCTTGCTGCGTCAATGGACGAATGGCCAAAATCACTGATCTTCCACACAGGGTTCGGCAGCTTACCCGTGCAAGCGGCCGAAGTGTCTGGGAAAATGAGGATATTTGACGGTTTGATATCTCCATGAAGTCCATACCAGCGTCGCTGGGTGTTGCCAATTCTATCCTTACTGTCGAAGCCATGGATCAAGGTCAGAGCACCAACCAATCCCATCATCTGATTGATCATCCATCGGATATTGCCAGCGCTCGCCTCCGGCTTTGGGTTCAAGCGCCAGAACATAGCGAGATCGCCATCAGCCCAGTCGAAAAGGAGGTGGTAATGTTCACCAATCCTATAAGTCGACAGGAGGCGGACAATGTTCGGATGAGCTTCACGGTTGAGCAACTGAAGAGCCGAAACTTCCTGAGAAAATTCCCTATGGTTCTTGCTATACAATTTCTTGACAGCATAGTGGCGGGGTCGTTGCTGAATCGCCGAGAACTTGTCTACCTCTGGTGCGACATACTCGCGGACGAAGTGTGCCTTGCCGGACCCAGAGATGCCACACGGCACGTGCACGTTCTTGGTGTCCTTAAACCAGTAATACATCAGCGAAAGCCACAGTATTGGCAGCCATATGATTCTTACTCACTTCGGCCATAGCCCAGGATGTCCCGCTCTCATTCGACCCATGGTTATTGGAACCTATGGTCCTCGTGCGGTATTCTTCCGGGATCTCCACTCGATAGACGGTGCCGAAACCACCAGAGTTGAAGCGCTCAGCGCGAGTGAATGGCAGGATAGTGTTCTCGCGAAAGTCGTGGAAAGGAGCTTTGCCCGTCTGCGTATCAGGCCCAAACAGGGATGGGGTAATAAATGCCCATTGCCACTCAAGAAAGGAGGCCGTGGCGGCGCGGTCCAGTTTACGAAACGACCCGCAGGGCTTTTCAGGCTTGGTTTCGGACAAGACTGCAGAGGTTCCCTCTGGGTCAAGATCGGAGAGGCGAAAAGGAAGATGTTCATCATCGACTTTGTCTGCTATGAAGGTTTCCAAAGCTTCCGCCTTCCCAGTCAGAACGAGAATGGCAAAGATCTTGCGGTAGCTGCATATATTCTTGGCTCTGTCTCCCGCCATATCTACGACGTGAGACAGGTGTTGGTTCAAAACATGCGGTGTGATCATTCGTTCAAGCTTGGGCCCTGGAAGGTAAGGGCGGGGCTGTTTCTTGTAGAAGTTTCTTCCAACTTCCATGACTTTCATGGCGATCTCAATTGTTTGCACAACGGAGGCAGCAAGAGCCATGAGATCCATGTTGTGATGGGATAGGCTCGCAGGGGCAGTTGTGGCACTTCCACGGAGCAGTTGAGATCTCGTCACCTACCAGGGGAGAAACGTCGTTATAGTAATCGTTAACGTTGCCCATGCTAGCCAAGGGCTTGAGTCGGGGTGGAAATTTGGTCAAGCCAGTTGGGCGTTCGTCGCCGGCTATGTCAAATGTTTTGTGTCAGTTTATCTTCTCTTTCCATGACCCGATGGGTTTCCGCATCGCTTATGTACCTTGGGGTTTAGCACCAAGAAGCTGGCTTATACGCGATGCAAGTTGCTGAAGAAGGGCGTGAGAGTTGTTTCCCACAAAACACGCGTTATGAATTATGTGCGAAGATGTAGCGCAGCTGCTAAGTTTACGAGTTCGCGGGGACTGTCTTGTCCCTGACAAGTTTGTCGGTGGTCGCCTTATTGCGCAGCCATTCAACTTCGTGGTGCGTGGCTAGCCTGCGCAATTGCGCGCTCCGCAAAGCGCAAGGCGTCGGGCGGATGTGGTTCGCACCTCACCCAGCCATGGGCTCTGGGCTGCCATGCGTCAAATTTCAGAGCTCTAGGCGCTCGTTGCTTCCGTATTCCGATTTCTTTCGTGGGAAATAAGTGGAATGGGCAATAGAAGAAGGATTTCAATTTCCCCTCGACGTGTATTCACTACTTTGTATCAGAAGCCAAGTATTCGTAAGATGAATATTAGCAGAAAACGAGAGAGAGCGCCAAGAGAGCTTAACTTACCTATTGGAAAGCTAGCAGTGCTGTCCAAATCGTGTTCGCTTCTGCCGGTTTACCTCCGCAACTGAGCTGGATCCCACCTTTAGGACGAGGTGCTTCATGCCGATGGACTTCTGTGGCAGATTATGCCATTATGCCATACAGCAAAAGTGTAAGGCACCTTACCTCAGATACTGACGCAATTAGGCTATATCTGCTCTGCAACAGCTTCATCGTGGCTGCTTACTTTTTCCCAATGTTCTGCCCATAGGAGCTCAATCTGCCACGTCAATGGCGGGCCCTCCGGTAAGGCTACAGCCCTTCTGTGAGCCAGGAGATTCGGCTGTATTGTTGTCGATGAACAAGGCCACGTTGTGGGACTCATTTGGGGACTCGCGGATGATGATACTTTTGTCACTGATATTCGGGCTGTCTTTAATTCTATCCGGGAAAAGATGGGGTTGAAGGCGGACACGGTCTTTGGTATTGCTGCAACATTCTGAGCACGAAATTTCCGTTTGGGTAGTGTAGATTCAAACGCTTTGTTATATTCCTAGTTTTATCATTTTCTCTCACTCCTTACGATAAAGACCGTCCCTAACAACATTCTCGGCCTAAACACAGGATGGAAGCACTTGAAAAGATTACCCAAGGAAAGCGATATATATGTGAACGCGCAAGCTTTAAGTCGATATGCCGTGGTTCGTATCTTCCATCTCATTCCACCTACCTTATGGAATCTGCTTACCCTATACCATCGGCTGATCCTTCTTCCGCCCCGCGTTATCCTCCGCCTCGCCGACAAGGCTCCAGCTCCGACCTCGTCGCACAGCCCATACCACCGTCATCAACCACATCCTCCCCCATCGCCAAACCTCGTCCTCCACTACAGCGCTTCCCCCGCAACGAATCATCCCTATCCCTCCACGGCATTTACGAATCAGCCCAGAACGAAACGAACCGCCCCGAGGCCAGTTTGTCATCATGACCTCCACAGACCCCAAGTCCACCGAGCAGGACAAGCCCATCGAGCAGAAACCAGAGCAGAAGCCCGCGGCTCTAGGCGAAGACGACGAGTTTGAGGATTTCCCCGTCGATGGTACGCCCCCCCATCATATTCCCCAGCTTCGACTTCTCGCGAGCCCTCCACCCTCTGCCCGGAGCTACTCAGCAAGCTCCCCGCATAGTCGAAGCTCAGAGCAACAGAGATGAAACAAACCTTGGAGACATTGTGGCTAACTCGCATGCAACAGACTGGCCAGAGGACCAGACCGAGGCGGCCAAGGGCAGCGGCGAGACAAAGCACCTGTGGGAGGAGAGCTGGGACGATGACGACACGAGCGACGACTTCTCAACACAGTTGAAGTGCGTACCATCCATCCCCCGAGCTTCAAGCTCCTGTTTAGGAGACGTGGAAAAAACTAACATCGTACAGGGAGGAGCTCAAGAAGGTCGAGGCGTCGAAACGAAGATAGAGTTATGCCAAGCGCATGGCGAACGAGGAATAGGATGGGACGGCACGGAATGCGGGAATAGACCATCAGAACTCATAGATTGGGTCGGTTAATGAATCAACAAAAATACTTGCACAAAAACATGGTTTCTCGAGACGTTGCAAATATTGGACATACCGGCTTCTGCCGGATCTATTGGTATTGGATATTTGTTTTGCTACAGACTAGCCCTCCCCACCCGACCTTTTCCATTTTCATCTCCCGTCATCAACAGGTTCATGTACGTCGTATTCCAAACATGGTGGACATCGTTTACTTACTCGACAGCGCAGTAACACCGGGCAGCTCCTTGCCCTCGAGGAGCTCCAGGCTGGCGCCACCACCGGTCGAGACGTGGCTGAGCTTGTCCTCGACACCGTACTTCTTGGCAACGGTGGCAGTGTCACCACCACCAATGATGACGATCTTGCCGTCCTTCTGAACACCATCGACAACGGCGTCGAGGGTGGCCTTGGTACCCTTGGCGAACTTTTCAAACTCAAAGACACCAGCAGGGCCGTTCCAGAGGATGGTCTTGGCGTCGGCAATAGCCTCCTTGTACAGCTTGATAGACTCCTCGCCGCAGTCGAGACCCATCCAGCCGTCAGGAATACCCTCGGCATCGGTGGCGTGGCCGACCTGGGCGTCCTTGTCAAACTTGTCGGCGGTGACGTAGTCAACGGGCAGGACGACCTTGACGCCCTTCTGCTTGGCCTTCTCGGTAAGCTCAGCAACGGTCTTGGAGCCAGCCTCGTCGAAGAGGGAGTTGCCAATGGAGACGTTCTCGAGGGTCTTCTTGAAGGTGAAGGCCATGCCACCGCAGATGATGAGGGTGTTGACCTTGTCCAGCAGGTTGTCGATGAGCTGGATCTTGTCCGAGACCTTGGCACCACCAAGGATGGCAAGGAAGGGGCGCTGAGGCTCCTCGAGAGCCTTGGCAAAGTAGTCGAGCTCCTTCTTCATGAGGAAACCAGCAGCCTTCTGGGGGAGGTCGACACCGACCATGGAGGAGTGGGCACGGTGGGCAGTGCCAAAGGCATCGTCTGCTGTCGTCAGTATGGTGCGATAATCGAGACGGACCGATCAAGACATGAGGCGGGAGTGGTCCGTGTTACGGTGAAAAATCGGGGTTACTCACTGATGTAGACATCACCAAGAGCGGTCAGGCCCTTTCGGAAGGTCTCGACCTGAGCCTTGTCGGCCTTGGTCTTCTTGCCCTCTTTGTCCTTGGAGCTACCCTCCTCCTCAATGTGGAAGCGGAGGTTCTCGAGGAGGATGATGGCGCCGTCCTCGGCCTTGTTCACGATCTCCTCGACCTCGGGGCCGACACAGTCGGGGGCAAAGGTGACGGACTTGCCGAGCAGCTTCTCGAGCTCAGAGACAACGGGGCGGAGGGAGTACTTTTCGTTGGGAGAGCCGTTGGGGCGGCCGAGGTGGGACATGAGAATGACGGACTTGGCGCCGTTGTCGAGGGCATGCTTGATGGTGGGGAGAGCACCGACGATACGCTGGTTGTTGGTGATGTTCTTGTCGCCGTCGAGAGGGACATTGAAGTCAACCTGGAGAGGAGACGTTAGCTAGGGAGCTAAAGATGGCGGGGTTGATGTTGAGGCTTTAATATGAAGATGTGCTCGTGATTCAAATCAATTGTTTATTGAGCAAAAGCTTGTCGAATTGATGCCACTCATAACTATGACATGACACATGATGGCGAGGAGCTCGACAAAACGAGGGGAGCTCAACATAAATGGCGG
Organism: Fusarium buxicola; assembly: GCA_014899095.1. Lineage (NCBI taxonomy): Eukaryota > Fungi > Ascomycota > Sordariomycetes > Hypocreales > Nectriaceae > Fusarium > Fusarium buxicola. The sequence continues at coordinate 44,713 of JAAVUK010000594.1, forward strand.
CGGGGCAGCAACTTACTCGGATCAGGACCCTCTTGCCCTTGACGTCAACGTCAGTGATGGAGAGCTTGTTAGACAGCGACATTTTGACGGCTTCTGTATGCTTCAAATTGGTGTATTTCTCGGAAAAGGCGGATGATGTCGAGGAGAAGAAGAGAAGGTTCCGTGGTCTGATGGAGGGGAGCAGGAGGAAGATGTAGGAGGAGGAGGCGAGCACAAGGTGGGGGGCAAGATGATGACGGCGGCGGGGCTGTCGCGGCAGCACTTGAAGCTGGTGGGATGATGAT
>JAAVUK010000596.1:0-23538 GCA_014899095.1 Fusarium buxicola
AGTGATGAGTCTACTGTCTTTGAGGTTCTCCTTGACCGGGCAGATCCGAACATCATGTTGCCAGGGTCAATGCTGTCTCCTTTGCATCGAGCGTTTGACAAGGAGCATATGCTCATTGCCGCGTTTCTTATTGTCGCTGGTGCGGATGTTGACGAACCGACTACAGACGGTGACACGGCAATAATGAGAGGTATCAAGTGCGGATTCTCGGAGCAGTTTGCGACGCTCGTGGTTCATATGAAAGCGCGCATCAATGCCATCGATAACGATGGACGCACAGCCCTTCACCATTCTGCTGCGTCGGACGTCCTCGAGGATGAGACACTCCCTGTCCTCATCAACGCCGGCGCCAGCTTAAATATTATCGATTACAAGGGCCAGACACCACTTCATGTGGCGATTCAACACGGCAGGTGGTCTGCAGCTGCGAAGCTGGTTCAGGCGGGTGCGGATCTAGAGGTGCGGCTGCCAGACGGAAAGACGGCGCTTCATTTGGCCATTTCGATGCGGAATCAAGAGCTGACGCAGGTGTTGGTGTCGCGAGGCGCCAACGTTGACCGTATACTCCGAGAGCACACACCCCTGACAATGGCCATCAGCTCACGCTGTACACATATCACGGCTGTTCTCTTGGATAGTGGAGCGAATCCGAACCTATCGAGCCGGAACGGAAATACGCCGCTCCTTGCTGCCGCCGCGACGGGACATGACGAAACGGTGCGATACCTTCTTGCTCAAGGAGCAGACCCATCCGCGACACAAAAGCCACATGGATACTCGCCTCTGCATATGGCGGCTCACAAGGACAAACCCTACGTCCTTCGACTTCTGACCGAATCCGGGGCGCCCATCGATCTCTCGGATAGAATGGGGGAAACTCCCCTATTGGTGGCAGCCAAGCTTGGCAACAGCCAGAGTGCCCTTTGTTTGATCAAACTCGGTGCCGATATCGAGCGAGTAGGATCTGACGGCATGAGCGTGCTCTCTCACGCCGTCAAGGTGGGGGATGTTGGCCTGGTTAATGCGCTACTGGAGCAGGGTGCTGGGTTACAAATGACGCCGATAGACAACTCCAAGGATAGCAGAGAGTATCTGATACCTGAGCCACCGACGACACCGATCCACGTTGCTGCTCAACATGCGCGAGACGACATTTTGCTTCGGCTTGCGTCATCCGGTGCTTCTCTCGAGAGCACCATCTTCCCCGGCCGAACGCCTCTATCAGTTGCAGCCTCCCACGGACATGTCTCAACAGTCCAGCTGCTACTACGACTAGGGGCCAACGCCCAAGCGTTGACGACACACGGCGATACTCTTCTTTTTGAAGCATCGGCGAACCAGGCGACTCTCAAGCTTCTACTCCAGCAGGGGATCGATGTCAACCACCGGAACGATCGGGGCGCAACAGCTCTACATTACGCAGCACTCCGTGGCCATGTAGGAGGTGTGAGGAAGCTGCTGGAGAGGGGAGCGCGGCAGTATCACGCGAATGCCGTGTGGGATGTCTGGGAGGAAAGGGACGGCGCAAAAGGTTATCGACAAGGGACTCCGGCTGGAATGGCGATGCAACGAGGACTTGGCAAGGTTGCGGAATTGATTGAGGAATGGAAGTACAGCTGACTGGATTTGACGTTTGGCGCTGAGGTTACACCTAGATGGATGGGCGTATGATGACTGGATGATAGAGCTGTACGGATATTTTATTGTATTAGGGACCTGTATTTTATGAGATACCACAAAAGATTTGCTTTCTATCAGAGGCTTGCCTGACTACCTGATCTTTGACGGACTGGGCTTTGATGACCCTCGTGGAGCAAGATGCATGCGAGAAGGGTTGCATCTGAAGAAGCATGTCTTCTTGCGGCATCGTGCAGACGATATGGTGATCTTTAGACAGGGGTTGAAATGACGTCGATGAATCGGATGTGATGGCGACGCTTCGAGTCTTTCGCATCATGACTAAAGTCAGCATCATTGGATCAAGCGAAACCAACATTCTACTCCCGTAGGTCATTCACTTAAATGCAAATGTCTCGAGACGTGAAGCTGGGATAAACTCGCCAAGCTTTATTCAACCCCACAGATCGCATGTCACATCGCCATGGCTCAGGGTGAGAGCTACGTAGTACGTAAATACAGCCATCAAATTAATTCATAACATTAAAAAGAACCAATGTACACTCTGCCGAAGCCAAGAAACGCAGTAGTCTACTTGGTAGCTTACCTTCGATATGGAAACGGGCCGCAGAAAGTGACGTGATGTTAGATTAGCAAATTGCTTGTTGGGGAAGCTGATTTCAGACTGTTTGGGAGAGCACGGAATAAAGGGACCCGTCTTGTTAGTGTTAGAGTGTTGACGTAATGGTTTTTGCGGTGATGGGCACAGCCGCACTCCTAGTAAGGACTCATCATGGACGGGATCCATGATGGGCGCATCTCAAGGGGCTTGATTCTATCGAATACCAGTGTAGTCTCGTGATCAATCAGTAATTAACTTACCCGCAACCTTGTTTCATCATCGCGCCTACTCCCCTATTCCTGTTGTTCACTCTCTTCCTCTTCTTCCTCCCTTTTGCAGTGTCTCTGTCCCCCTTTCCCCCGTCAAACAGCAAAGCGCCAACTAAACAGCCTCAACTCAACTTTCACAACGGCCGAGAAAACGTGGCAGCTTCATCATCTCGAGGAGCGCTCAGCCTGTCTCCCTCCCGAATACGAATACCTTTGCATTCTGCGCACGTCAACAACTAAACCCTGCGCAAACCCTAACATAACGGCGCATTGCAGCGAAAAATCGCCCCGCGTGCTCCATCGTGACTTGCTGTTCTTCCCTGTTCATTCTCAACCCCGCAATCCGCGATCGCGCCCCTCGGTGACCACACGAGACCGCTTCTTAAATATCCTGTCGCAAAGCATCCCACCTTGATATTTCCTACTCCGACTCTTCAGTATACATCACAGATCAGCAACCATGTCCTCGTCCGGAGCCGCTACGCCTGCGCAGCTGAACAGCGGCAGCTGGACCGCTTTCCTCAAGGTATCTATCTATCTATCTATCTACCTATCTATCTATACGCTCTCCTTGTTCCTAGAGCAACCCTAGGGCACCACAGCAGCTAACCTTTGTCCTCGCGACGTACTCTGTAGTCTATCGCATCCTTCAATGGCGATCTCTCGTCCCTTACCGCGCCTCCTTTCATTCTCTCCTCCCAGTCTCTCACCGAGTTCTCCGCCTACTGGGCCACGCACCCTCCTGTCCTGACCGCCCCTGCTGCCGAGTCTGATCCCGCCAAACGTACCATGCTCGTCCTCAAATGGTTCCTCTCGACCCTTAAACACCAGTACGCCAGCCGCAGCGAACAGTTCGGCAACGAGAAGAAGCCACTGAACCCCTTTCTCGGCGAGCTCTTCCTTGGTACCTGGTCCGACGAAGCTGGCAAGACCACACTTGTCTCGGAGCAAGTCAGCCATCATCCTCCTGCTACCGCGTACTGCATTCGCAACGACAAGACCGGTATCGAGCTCGAAGGTTACAACGCTCAGAAGGCTACTTTCAAGAGCACCATCATTGTCAAGCAAATCGGCCACGCCGTCCTGCGCGTCCCCCTCCCCTCGGGCGAAATCGAGTCCTACCTCATCACTCTGCCTGGCCTCCACATCGAGGGCTTGATCTTTGGTGCTCCTTTTGTCGAGCTTGACGGCACAAGCTACATCACCAGCTCCAGCGGCTTCACTGCCAAGGTCGACTACAGCGGCAAGGGCTGGCTGTCTGGCAAGAAGAACACCATCGTTGCTACTGTTACTCCAACGGGCAAGGAAAAGGAGGTCCTCTACAACGTCACCGGTCAGTGGAACAAGACCTTTGAGCTTTACTCGGGTCCCGCCAAGACCAACTCCAAGTCCACTCTTGTGGGCACCTACGACGCCGTCAACACAGCCCAGACCGAGCTCCAAGTTACCCCTATCGACAAGCAACATCCCCTCGAGTCCCGTCGCGCCTGGGCTCGTGTCGCCGAGGCTATCCAGAAGGGTGACATGGACACCACCGGCGCCGAGAAGGGTAAGATCGAGCACGCCCAGCGTCTCATGCGCACGAAGGAGCGCGAAGAGGGCCGCATTTGGGTGCGCCAGTACTTCACCGCCGTTGAGGGTAAGGATGACGTTCTCCAGCAGCTTGGCAAGGTCATCGGGGTGCCCGTCGATGGAGACGCCGACAAGACTGGCGGCCTTTGGCGATTCGACAAGACCAAGGCCGGTACCCAGGAAGCTCAGCAGCTCACAGATGAAGATGTGACCAAGATTGAGAAGGAGCTGCTCGGTTGGTAGTTACGCACACAGCCGTCTCGATGGAACAGCAATGATAGCAAGAGAAGGGTAAGGAGGTGGATCTAATAGCAACGAGGATGATGCAAACGACAGAATCAAGACGGGAAAGGGAGGCGGGCATAGCTTACAATAAACGGCGCTCGGCACGTTTTTCTTCTGATGCGAGGAGCGAATTGTGAAGAGCCACTGGAACTCCGTCGCAGAAGCAAGACTGTACAATAATAAGAAACACACTATATACGTTCTACGATTAATGACACGGTTTGCACGAGTTAGTACGTCTTGAGTTGACGACCAAGATTCCGGGGTCTTGCCATCATTCATCCCGCATCAGATCCTTGTCGTCTTCCGCAACATGTTCATGGGATCAGCACAAGCAGTCAGTCGCAAAGGTTCAATATGAAACAGCATTGTACGTCCATTCTTATGTATTTTTCCATTATTTTACTACTTTCATCGCCTCATAACGCCCTCATAACGTCCCCTGCGACTATGGACTGCAATCTTTATGTGAACCGATGGGAAGAGCCTTTTGTCGGATCCCTCCTCTTTCAAGTGATATACCACTCATCGTGTCGCAGTCGGGGATATTACTACAGCCGGGAAACGTCTTTATGAACATTTACACAGTACCGGCAGTGTTGAAGTCCTTGAGGGCCTCGGCGACACGCTTGGTCATGGTCTTCTCACCCTCGCGAACCCAGACACGGGGCTATACACAAAATATTAGCATCTGTCACAGAGAAAAACGAGACATTTTGGTGCGAAACTTACGTCAAAGTACTTCTTGTTGGGCTTGTCCTCACCGTCGGGGTTGCCGACAGCAGTGTTGACGTACTCCTTCTTGTTGATCATGTAGTCTCGGATACCAGAGCAGTAGGCGAACTGCATGTCAGTGTCCATGTTGACCTTGACGACACCGTGGCTGATGGCGTCGAGGTACTCCTGCTTGGAGGAGCCGGAGCCACCGTGGAAGACGAAGAAGACGGGCTTGTTGTTGTCGGACTTGATGGCAGCCTTGACGTGCTCCTGGTGCTTGCCGAGGAGCTCAGGGTGGAGCTTGACGTTGCCGGGCTTGTAGACACCGTGAACGTTGCCGAAGCCAGCGGCAATGGAGAAGTAGGGGGAGATGGGGGAGAGGGTGTTGTAGATGTTGAGAATATCCTCGGGCTGGGTGTAGAGAGAGTTGTTGTCAACGTCCTCGTTGTTGACACCATCCTCCTCGCCACCGGTAATACCAATCTCCATCTCGAGCCACTGCTTCATAGGAGCAGCACGCTTGAGGTACTTGGCGGTAGTCTCGACGTTCCAGTCGACGGGCTCCTCGGAGAGATCGATCATGTGGGAGGAGAAGAGGGGCTCGCCGTTGGCCTTGAAGTAGGCCTCATCGGCATCAAGCATGCCGTCGAGCCAGGGGAGGAGCTTCTTGGCGCAGTGGTCGGTGTGAAGGACAACGGGGATGCCGTAGGTGGGGGCGATAGAGCGGACGAAGTGGGCAGCAGCGACAGAGCCGGCAACGGAGGCGGCCTGGTCAGTGTTGCTCACACCCTATAGCTTGTTAGGATGATTGCAATATCACGTAGTATTGGTTGAGCAACATACCTTGCCAGCAAAGAAGGCGGCACCGCCCTGGGAGAACTGGAGGATGATGGGGGACTTGGCATCGCGAGCAGCCTCGAGGGAAGCGACGACGGTAGAGGAGGAGGTAACGTTCTGCGAGGTGTTTCTTAGCCACGATTCTTTTTTCTTGAGTATGCTGATTCGAACGTACAATGGCGGGGATGGCAAACTCCTTCTCACGAGCGTACTCGAACAGACGGAGAACATCGTCGCCGACAATGACGCCGGTCTTACGGCTCAAAACATCTTGGGCGCCCATATTTGCGGTAGTTGTGTGGTGTTGTGAATGTCGAAAATTCGATCAGGATGAGCTCAACTCAAGTAGGTCGAGGTATATGAATAAAAGAAGAATCTGTTGAGCAAGAAGAAGTTGTTAGTTATGAAGGGGAACAATGACGGCGGGGATGCGGCGCTGCGCGGGGTTTTCTTTCTGTTGAAGCTTATCGATAAAGCACAGGAGTTGGCCAAGTGTGATGAAAGGGGAGGGGCAAAACGGCAGGTACAAGGGACGAGGAGGGGCAGACAGGACCAGGGCAGGAGGGGCTCCCACGCTCCTTCCAAGAGCTGCCCTGTGCGCGGGCCAGAATGAGTTCATCAGGTCAAGCTCATGGCCCATGAGCTGTTACAACATCCAACAGCGTCATTGTCGGTGAGACACAGACCAAGAGCACGATAAGAGAGCGGATCTCTTCATCTCGCGAGTCGTGTTGCCTCAATTTTATTTTGCAACACGATGCCTCTCGATTGGCGAGGGAGAGCATCCGTCGCGAATCGCCTGAGTTTCACAGACCATTCCTCGAGCTCCGGAGCGCTCCAGAGCTGCCGAGTGCTGAATGGGCTGAGAATGTTGACGGATTCACCGTATCACCGAGTGAGTCGATTGGAGGTCGCCTCACTCGGACACGTTCGTTCACCGCACACCTCAGCCCGGATCAGCTCCCCGGAGGTCCCGATGCCGGTGCCTCTCCGGTGGCTCCCCGGCCGATATGTCTCTTCTCTGGCCTTCTCTGTGTCTCTGCGCGCCTCATTCTTCCTCTCATGGCTCTGCTCGCTCTCGTCCCATCCACCTCGACTCCGCTGCAGCGTGACACTGGCTCAAACACCCCCGTCACACCGAGACATTAACAAGCAACGGCTCCTCAGCAAACTCACTTGAGCCAGCTAGTGGAAGCTCTCTGACGTTGTTGAGAGCGTAGGTAGGGAGCTCTTCGGTGGTAAAGTGGAGTCGCCGACAGGGCGGCGCCATTGGAGGGCAATTGCAGTGGATGGGATTGGATTTGCTTTGCGACAGTGGAGAGTGACTCGACTTACACGATTTAGACGGGAAGATTGACGACCCAGCGATGATGTCGACGACGTACGGAAAGCGGGAAGTGTGGAGGAGTATGTCAAATTCAGACTCCAAACGCATCAAGAAGACCGTCATTCCAGCGAGGGGAGGGGCAGCCCGGTTTATATGATACCCTCTTCATTGCCGAGACCTCTTCCTACCGTAGCCGACGCTTTGGGAGCACTCGACGGAAACATGCGGGACGGCCTGGCCATTGGAGTCAATCGATCGGAAGCCGTCACTCGCCGCTGTTGGCAACACGCTGACTCTGTTCTCGTGTGACCCCATCTCCCCCGCATACTTGGACATCGTGAGCATCACGGTTGGCTGGCGCGCTGCGAAGTGTGTGGGCACTGCTGGGCAGACTGCCCGCGGTCCTGCTCTCCCGGTCCTCCCCCAACCCTCAACGTGAAGCCAGCCGCCCCTGGCTCAGTCTACATTGCCGGTGAGAGCCAATCTCGATACTGTATGCCGCACCTGCGTAGCCCCGAAACGTGTTTTCCTGTTGCAGGGTCATCTCGATTATGTACGCTTCTGGGCCGAGACTGTTTATGATCTCAATTCAATTCCGGCGGAGCTTCGACTTTACTGGTGGTGGACCAGTCATGAGCACCCCAATAGCAACGCTTCGGTCATCTATCTCCGTGAACCCAGTCAATTCATGATGAGGATATAATAACCCGGGAAACCAGAAAATGGCAGCTCAATTCATTTCGGGCCATGATACTGAAATTCTGAACGACAACTCTACAGCTTACGAAGTGGTAAAGAATTGACCACGTGCTTATTCTTCTTATTACTTCATCAATTCCGAACTTACATGCGCAGTATCGGGTAGAATCCGTCAGGCACATCGCTCGATATCATTCAAAATTCAACTTCTCATGATCTGACGCCCCATCTCCAATGAAACTCGTCATGTCACGAATTGCCTGTTCTCGAATACGTATGGCAAATCAGTCAATTGCCGGAGTATTCTTGATCGATCTACCTCATCGGCTACTGTAGCCCGAACGCAGTCCCCTTCACCCGCAATTGGAAGCCATTCGAGACGCTACATCACACTCCGAGTACGTAGTCCCTACAAGATCCAACCCCACCAGTGACTCCATTCGCACATCGACCCCGCTTTCGCGATGAGGTTCCGGAAGTCCTTCGAGGATCGCACCTCAACGCTCCGCTCCCCCACTCACATGCGTTGTCAGCCAACGGCCGTTCCTGAGACAAGAGCCCAATGCTGGCATGGGTAAGCGAGTCTTTTTGTAATTCTTACTTAATTTCCTAAAAGCCGGTGGCGAACATCAATAGCTGATCGGCTTCCGTAGCTCAGTTGGTTAGAGCGTCGTACTAATACTTCATACCGAGTATCCGGTGATGCGAAGGTCTCAGGTTCAAGCCCTGGCGGGAGCACAGTCTCTCATTGCCCATCAGCTTTCTTTTTGGATTTTGTAGGATTTTCTTTTTGGGTGTTATTTATGGTGGTGTTGTTGATCGGTCGATACGCACCGAGTCAAGTAAGTGGCTTACCCTATGAAGCACATACTCATTATAAAAACAGCATTATTTCAAGGGAGGTGTTATTAAATTTTTTACCAATTTGGTCAGTTGTTTGAGCGATTGATCTCTTATCAAGGTAATGTGGTTATTTTTAGGCGAATTTCATGATGGTGTTCAATACAGTTAGTATTGTTTTGGGCCGACAAGAACAACCAGAAGCGGCCACGATTTGAGGATCTCTCTTTCTCTCGCCTTGCCTATCATACATATACATAAGTTTATAATGAATTGATACTAAGTCAACGAAGGATTTAGGTTTCAAGGTAGTATAAATTCAACTAGAACGTATAGTTCGTTACCTTTTGATGGTGATATATTCCTATGTTTTCCTTGGAACGACGTACATACGATACGCTATCTGGCCAAGCCCGCATTGGATATAGGACTGGCGCTTTTCAGCGACCGCTGACGAGAACGAAAATTCACTGGCCCCTCAATCAAACCTAGAATCTCGATCCAATACAGCTCTTTCTGTGGTTTCTGTACGCACAATGAACTGCGTTTTTAATGTTTGGGCGCTCAGTCTGCAAGGAGAGTTTGACACTGAAACTCGCGATTCACGTGCATGACGCTCCAGAAAAAAAAGAGGGCCATCCAAACCACTAGCTACCTACCCACCCACTCTTTAGCATCACGTATCACGGCGCCAGCGATCCGAATTGATGCCTGTTCGCCAGCAATGTCAATGAGAGCCAATGTGAAGAACACAGTCCCGCCCGTTTAGTCAACCATTCGACTCCTATCCCGCCGACGATGGACGAGGAAACGCTCAAGGAAGCTCTCACTAGCTTCCCCAATGCCGGCAAGACGACAGAACCCGCTGTGGCCTCGGGGCTCAACATCAATGCCCTCTTCGACAATCCGCTCTTCGCGGGCGGTATTGGTCTCGCCTCCCTCGGCGCAGTTGCAGCGTTTGCGCGAAAAGGCGCGATATCTGCACTCGGAGCAGCTCGCCGTCGCCTGCTCGTTAATGTCGAAATCAGCAAGCAGGATCCCGCCTACCCATGGGTCCTGGCTTGGCTATCCCAACCCCGTGAGAATCCCGGCTTTATTGCCTCCCGGTTGACGCGAATCCACAATCTTTCGGTTTCGACAACTACTGCATCCCGAACACCGGGCGTCAGCGGACCGCAGCATGCGCATTTCTTCCTACAACCGGGCTATGGGCGACATATTGTCAAGTTTGGCAATGCGTACATTTCCGTGAACCGAGAGAAGCACAACACAGCCAACATGAACACGGGCGAACCGCACGAGATTGTCCAGATGACTACACTTTGGGCACACCGACACGTTTTCGAGGCCGTATTTAGCGAGGCGCATCAGCTGGCAGCCAAGGCGAACGAGGGCAAAACGATTGTATACGCGGCTCGAGGGATGGATTGGATGCCTCTCGGTGATCCGAGGAAGAAACGACCTCTGGGCTCTGTGGTCTTGGATGAAGGCGTCAAGGAAAGCATTGTGAGTGATGTGCAAGATTTCTTGAACAGGCAAAAATGGTACGTGGATCGCGGCATCCCCTATCGCCGGGGTTATCTCCTGTTTGGTCCTCCGGGAAGTGGCAAGACTTCATTCATCCAGGCGCTTGCAGGAGAGCTGGACTTTAGCGTGGCCATGATCAACCTTAGCGAGATGGGCATGACGGACGACAAGCTGGCCTATCTCCTTACCAAGCTGCCAAAGAGGAGTCTCTTGTTGCTCGAGGATGCAGACGCAGCTTTTGTAAATCGGCGACAGCGGGATACCGACGGTTATAATGGTGCGACGGTGACCTTCTCTGGCCTTCTCAACGCCCTAGACGGCGTTGCTGCCGGCGAAGAGCGGATCGCATTCCTGACAACAAACCACGTTGACCGTCTTGACCCTGCGTTGATTCGGCCTGGTCGAGTGGACTTGATGCTTCGTATCGGCGAGGCAACGCGCTACCAGGCTGCCCAGATGTGGGATCGATTCTACGGCGATGTTGATGGCGATCACTCTGGCCGAGAACGGTTCCTGAACCGACTTGAAGAGCTGGGTTTGTTTGGACAAGGGCCGGATGGAAAGCCGTCGAACCGACATACAAGCACGGCGGCAATCCAGGGACTATTCCTGTTCAACAAGAACGATATGAAGGGGGCGATTGATATGGCTGAAGGACTCATCCCGAGGAAGTTTGAGGCCTCGGACGATGTTCCAGAGGGAGCCATCAAGACCCCTGCTTGAGCATTCGTGTCCGTTTGGAGAGGTGTATGAATATGTACCATACTTGTAGCCATTGGTGATACCCCGGTTTGAATTATGGGACAAAAAGATATGTATAGTAGATAGACTATGGTGACAAAAGGAGGAAATGACCACCGGGTTTATGTGGCGCTATCAAGCTGATGGCAGAATGTAAAGATGTCGGCATTAGTTGGTGACTTTCTACTGAGTTAGTCTTTGCGATTAGGTTCTCAAAGAAGCTGGTGCTGAAATGAAGTTGAAGCTCAAGCTGAAGCTGAAGGCACGCGACTGACTAAGGTAGGTAACTTTGTTTGCTCGGTGTGACTCGCTGCTGCTGCCTGCTAAAGCTGAGCTCACCGGCGCGTGTCCGCGCAAATACAACACCATCGCTGTCCAAGGACGGGAGAGAAGGAATAGAACTTGAACCTGCCAAACCCCAGAGGCAAAAAAACACAAATAAATCACAGACCTACAACGATCTCATCGACTTCATCACTCGCTTGAAGCCAGCCTCTGATACAAGTCGCGTCGAAAATGGCTTCCAGCTCTGGCCGCGGTCAAGGAACGCTGGATACATGGGTCTTTAAGAAACCATCCTCCAGGCCCGCCGCAACCTCTGCTGAGCAGGCATCTTCATCAACGCCAGCCTCATCCTCTCAGCACCCATATTCGTCTCGCAACAGACGCAAAGACCCTTGGAGACGAGGCGCTGAGCTCGCCGCCGTCGCCAAGGAAACAAGAACAGTGCTCCCCGATATCCTCGCTGACTTGCCCGGCATCGAGGCCAGCAAATCCGAGGCACTCTACTACGAAACCCTCCCGCTGCTGAAGGCAGTTGAATGCCCCAAGCGGACACCTTCAGGCAGGACGGCTATCAAGATCGTCAACGATGATTCTTTCAACGCCGCCATCGCCCTCGCATCTTCAAAGGGGCCGTCATCTGGTCGCGTCGCCGTGTTGAACATGGCCAGTCATGTTAGTCCCGGCGGAGGATGGTTGAAAGGAGCGCGTGCGCAGGAGGAAGCTCTTTGTTACCGCAGCTCTCTATATCTATCCTTACATCGACGGTACTACCCCTGGAAGCAGCGCATGGGTATCTACACACCCGACGTTGTCATCATTCGTTCCGACCAGGAGTCCGGACACAAGCTCCTCCTGCCAGATGTTCAGATCGATGAGCTCCCTATCGTCAGCGTCCTGAGCATTGCGGCTCTGCGCACACCACCCGTTGATAGGGTCGTGGAAAACACACCTGGTGGCCCTGTTGACAGGATTGTCTTTGCGAAACCCTCAGATCGGGAACTCACCAAGATCAAGATGACGTTGTGTCTACGAATGGCCGCAAGACGGGATCACGGCCTACTTGTGCTTGGCGCACTAGGGTGCGGCGCGTTCAGGAACCCACCAAAAGAGGTGGCTCATTGCTGGTTGGAGGTGTTGAAGGAGCCAGAGTTTCAAGGTGGTTGGTGGGAGGAGGTTTGGTTTGCTGTGTTTGATCGGAGAAACGAGGGCAACCTGGAGGTCTTTGAGGAGGTACTTGGTGGTGTTGAGGTATAAGTTTGGGACCTTGAAGGCATGTGATATGATGATTTCTAGGAAGAACACGACTGTGCACGGCTAGAAGAAACTGAGAAAGGCTTGATCCGCCTGGGCATGTGAGTGTTGCCGTCCCAATTGACTTCTTGTATCTCATTAGTCAAGGCAATTGGCGAAGTCATTGAGACAGACAAGAGCTTGATTGGAGGCTTCGCCTCATGAAATCCCTCGCCAATATTACCCTCGCAATCCAGCATGGTCATTGCGAGCAAGATGGCATAATCGATACGATGAGCAAACCAGAACCAAATAGAATACTCGCCGTCGAATGATCGACAGGTATTTCAAGCCCCGTACACCAATGTTCAAGCTACAACACCCTAGCTTCTTCTTTTTCGCCATCCATGTCTTAAAATCTTCAAGCCAAATGTCTCTCAGCTTGCGCTAAAGACATCTCCACCAGGCCACTTTAACACGGTCCCTTGGCCGTTTGGAAACTCTCTTGGTCCAAGGTGTCGATGTCGTGATCGGCATTGCCCATGGCGTATCTCGCTATTCCCGGTTCATGCAACTTTACACGCCACATGCATGTTAAGCCTCGAGGAATCAACGACGACATATCCTCAAATGTCAAAAGACAATGCAGCTGAAAAGCCCGGGAAGCGCCCCATGACAAGGGCAGATCTTTCTCTGTCTGGCTGGAGGAACACCCCTGCGAGCGCTAGGATTGCATTTCCTTGGATTGTCCCTCAAGGCAGTAAAGCTCTGCAAACCAACCCCATTCATTCATTACCTTCAGACAGTATGGACACCGAATGAGGACAAACTCTTTGAGAACTATGAGCGGGTCGATCTTTTCTTTATCTTGCCTGGGTGCGTTAGTCTAGCGGGCCCTTAGTGATGCCATTAATCACCATCCCAGCGCCTCTCAACTCTGTCTCGACTTTTTCCTACCCGTCTTTGCTTGTCTGGGAGAAGTTTGTTGTACATACATAAAGATTCTGCTCGCGGATCTGCCACAAGCCGCAGTTTTTATAATAACCACCACAACGGCTCACACTTGATCTGCTTCACCAGGCGATTATCCCCTCCCAACCTCCCCGCCCGGCTGAGGTGATAAGCAGCCATGGCTGTGTTCAACCGCAATAAGGATGAAGAAGTCGCTGCAGTTAATGGCTCGGCCGAGTATGACAACTATGATTATGCGCATCCGACTGAGACGGAGGAGGCCAGCTCCATGGATCCGGACTCTGGTGTCAAGCGAGGCCTCAAGAATCGACACCTTTCAATGATGGCTTTGGCTGGTATTATCGGACCTGGGTTGCTCGTCGGTGCTGGTGGCGCATTGAATAAGGGAGGCCCAGCATCGCTGCTTATCGGTTTTGGTGTTGTTGGTATGGTTCCTTTACCTACCTATTCAGACATGACAGGACGAGGATGTGATGTAAGGATCTGGCTCAAGCAGGGGCTAACTCTGATCAGGTATCATCGCCTTCTCCATTATGCAGTCCCTTGGTGAGGTGACTACACTGTACCCTGGCGGAGGTGCTTTTATCTCTCTCGCTGAGCGCATGGTCGACAAATCTTTCTCTGTCGCCGTCGGCTGGAACTACTTCATCATCTGGGCCGCCGTCTTGGCCAATGAGTACAACGTCATCTGCAGTATCCTCACATACTGGGCGCCCGTGGTCCCTCTCTGGGGCTACTTCCTCATTTTCTGGACCGTATTCTTGGGCTTTCAGTTGCTTGGCATCGAGGCATTTGGCGAGGCTGAGTTTTGGCTGGCTCTCATCAAGCTTCTCGGTCTGACTGCGTATTTTGTCTTCGCCATCATTTACGCTGCTGGCGGCTTGATTGGCCAGGATGAGCCTCTCGGATTCAGGTACTGGCACGATCCTGGACCCTTCAACGGAAATGGTTTCCGTGGCATTGCCACCGTCTTTGTCTTCTGCGCAACCTTTTACTCTGGTGTCGAGTCCATTGCTATTGCTGCCACCGAGACGAGAAACCCAGGTACTGCCGTGCCTCAGGCTATTCGACAGGTATTCTGGCGTATCATCTTCGTCTACATGGGATCTGCTTTCTTCTTTGGCCTCACCTGCCGAGCTAATGCGGACGGGCTCATTAACGGAGGCTCCAAGGCTCTGCAGAGTCCTATGACTATCGCCATTCAGACTGCTGGCTGGCAAGGAGGTTTGTATTCAACCATTTACAGGCGCACTCGGCTCTAACAGTATTCAGGTGTCCATCTCATCAACGCTTTTATTCTCATCACCTGCTTATCCGCCATCAACTCGTCCATCTACATCGGCTCCCGCACCGTCTTCTACATGGCGCAATCCGGCAAGGCCCCCAAAATCTTTGGCTGGACTAACAGCAGAGGTGTTCCCGTCTGGGCCATCCTCATCACCAACGCCGTCGGTTCCATCTCCATGATGAATGTTTCCACTGGCGCCTCCAAGGCCTACACCTACATCGTCAACCTCTCCGGTGTCAGCGCTTTCCTCGTCTGGGGCAGCATCTGCCTCATCCACATTCGATTCCGCCGCGCCTGGGCCGTCCAGGGCCGAAATATCAGCGAGCTCCCTTACAAGGCGCTGGGTTTCCCGTATCTTGCCTGGCTTGGCCTCGGGGCGTGTATCTTTCTGGCGCTGGTTCAGGGTTGGACTACTCTATCGCCGTTTGACGCCGGTAACTTTGTGGACGCGTATATCCTGGTGCCTCTATTTGGAGTCATCTACGTGGTCTGCAAATTGATCTGGCGCGGATCTGACCCGCTCAAGCGCAGTTGGAGTATTGATCTGGACAGCGGTCGACGAACCGACTTGGATCACAAGAGCGGCCCGGCGGCGTCGAGTTCCGTACCAGGCCAGGTCCCTATTTGGAAAAAGGTGTGGGCTTGGTTCTAATTTGTATGTACTCGCTGAACATATAAGTACATATGTGTTGGTGTTTTTACGAGAGCCTTTATTATATGGCCCTGTTGTACATAGTCGTGCGTTTTTAGATGCATAAACTCGGAGA
This sequence comes from Fusarium buxicola, assembly GCA_014899095.1. NCBI lineage: Eukaryota > Fungi > Ascomycota > Sordariomycetes > Hypocreales > Nectriaceae > Fusarium > Fusarium buxicola. Next base: position 15,596 of record JAAVUK010000596.1, read on the forward strand.
GTACGGGAGCTCAAAACCTGACGAAGTGGTCAGAAGCCGGACTTGTGTTAGTTACTCATGTTCAAGGCCATCTTTGGGTTTGTAGGAACCAATCGCACTTCAGAGGTACCAACAAGATACTTCTCATGCAAACATGTTTCTGTACAGGTTCTTATCAAATACTAGACGCTGGCCGATTGCCCAGGATATGCTTACGGTTCACTACTCTCCAGCTATGGAACAATTTGGGACAAACTAATGCACGAAAGATTCTTGTTTATTGATAATACTCTACATCCATGGATACATAGAACGCAACTCTCAATGCATCATCATGCCCAGTAGTTGGTTTACTCCCCCCAAGGCTTCATCCACCTACCGTTGTACATCCAGCCCGAATCACACAGAAGCAAATGAAGTATATCCTGGACGCCCCGTTTTATCACAAGGACGTCACACTTTAGAGTGACAGGTGTCGCTGTCGCAACAAGCTCACCGCCAGGATGCAAAAGCGTGCGGCGGAACCTCGCCTGACAGGGCACGAGGACGGAACAAGGCATTTCGGGATTACACGACCGCGTATCCCCCAACGCTTCCTGAGGCACATCCAAGTTATACTGCGACGCTAGACCAACCGGGATCTCCATCATGGCTTTCATAACGCGGTACTCGGGATCTTCAGGCCAGGGGTTTTCCTCGTTAGTGCGGACTCTCTCGGAGGCGACAATGAGCTCGGAGGTGATGATGGGAGGGAAGGAGTTGGGATTAGCAACAGAGAGCTCTTCCAAGCGGTTGAAGAGGGCTCGGCGGAGTCGTTGGGCAAGGGAAGCCATGGCGACTGTTGATTTGAGTGATGATGTTAGTGATGGGGAGTTTGTCTTCACTTGCAGACTTGTGTGATGATGGATGTTGGTGGAAGAAGATCCTGGTGTCTAGAGCCTGGAGATATTGAGGCGAGAATCTTTATATAGACAGAGAATTCGAGTTGAGCCTGAACATGGCTGGTTGCCGGTTCTGAACGAAATCATGTCCAGTGGGCTGGCCGCAATGAACTCTTCTCTCGAGGATGTTCATTGCAGGGTCGCGAGGGCTTGTACGTGAACATGTTACCCGACTACAAGAAGTCTCAAGGGAAACAGCATGCAGGTGTTTGTAGGGCTATGAACAGTCGACATTTGTCGAGGATTTGAATCACTGTGTCAGGACATCGCGAGGACAAAGGAGAACTTGGTAAAACCAGCTAAGATAAGCTACCCTTCTTTGACAATGTCACTTTGTTCAAACGGTTTTGAGTTTTACACTTCGCCTCGATCTCTCAGAATATGTATGTTCAATGAAAGATGATGCTTTTTGAGATAGATAGGTAGGTTGTAATTGGTGTCCTTCTACCGACCTACCTACCCTAGGGGTATCAGATGATCCAGTCTGAGAATTAGACACGGAAATTCGCTATAATGGACAACATAAAATACAAGTGGGAATCAACTCTCTAACAAGGTATCTGGACCCTGCCAACCGCGGACGATTGTATGAACGTGGGCTGCGGAACGCGCTTTGCATGCGATTCAAAGAAGCCAGGTATTCACAATGTGACATGTGACACCTGGGGAAAAACACTTGGAGAAGCCGGAGTACAGGTTGTTCCGGCCTCTAGGGGTTTACCTACTAACTTAGCTGAGGGCCGTGAGAGCCCGGCGTTCGGGAGCGGGCTGGTGGCCGTGACAAGTAGATGGTTCTAGTACATCTTCTCAGGGGCCAAGAGTGGGTCTGACACCGGATTTGCAGCTCAAAGTAAGTACCGGTACATTATCTTGGGCGATCCCAGCGCTTCCCTGTGTCCTAGATGAGGTCAGCTCCATCTTGAACCTCCCAACATCCATTCATCGTCAATCTAGACTAGGTACATCACGATCGACAACTCTCTTTGTTAGCCAAGCATATCGCTTCTCCATACTCGACGATTTCCACTAGACAGAGAGACTTTATCCTCGACCGCTCACGCTCATCCTCACACTCTCTCCTGAGCTCCTTTCACCCTCGGCGACAGCTCCTTTATTCCACTGCGCTATCGCTATCGTTATCGTCGCATGCCTCCGTCTCCGTCATGAGATTTAGCCAAACCTCCGTCGCGCCATAATCACCTACGCCCACTCACGCTTCATACCTACGATTGCATTGCTTTCTCTGCATGTGTCTCGATCCAGCCGATCCGTCCACGTTTTGCGTCCTCCTCCCGCGACTTTGAATCCACGTTGCGACTCTGGGAGTCGATCAAGCTTCGACACGGCCGGCCACAAGTCGAATGAATGCAACCTTTAAACCCATTCCTGGCCGCCTTCTTCAAGAGCTCCCTCCCTAGCCAGTGTACTCCTGTTCATCATCACATCCTACTGGTTCCTTCGACGGATGTGTTGCTCACATTCCGCGAGACCGACAGCGGCTCATCCCCCGCTGAGGTCATCGCCTCGGAGGATTTCCTTGCCAGCCACGTCCTCCGTGTCCCAGCTCCGAGTGGTATCGCGGCAGGCAAAGACGGAGCTCAGAACTTGCGCGAGGTGAGGGGAAAGGCGAAGCAGTTCTCTACTCTTAACGGAAAGAGCGTGGTGATCAAGGACTCATTCGTTTATAGCAACAAAGGTGCCTATCTTCAAGTCGCCCCGCATGTGCTCACGTTTACTTACTAGAGCTAGGCTTCAAAACACTCGCACAAGCCCAAGTGCTCAACGACATCGTATTCTACCCCGACGTCTTCGAACCACGGCAATGGCTTCTCTACTTCATCTCCAGGCCTCTTGTGGGCATCTGGGAGGAGAACAAGATCATCCCGGCCGTCTTCATCCCGGGTCTCCGAAAGCGCAGAATAGCAGAGCAGAAGCAAGCACCGAATGCCGAATCGACCGAGACTGCTGCCCCCCGCAAAAAGGATATCAAGAGCTTCCATGATCTTCTCAACAACTTCCCAATGATTGCACGGCAGATGCAACCCGGTCTCGAAAAGTTGTTCCTTGAGTTCACCAACGTCTTCCGAAAACCCCTGCCTCCTCCGCCTTCAGCCGAACATATCCCAGACCCTGCACCGGACGGACCCATTGCCAGCGCCATGAAACGAGCTCGATCCAACAGCGCTTCGGCAAAAACGGGCGACGATGGCAGGCTGCCAGTGATGGAGAACTTTTATGCCGAAGATGACGAGGATATCATGAGGGCGTCACTAGAAACTGCTGTCACAGCTGCCATCGACCTTTTCCAGGGAGTAGACAAGCAGCAGCTGTCCCTGTTGGGCGCCACGACGGACCTGACAGGACCTCTCGTGGAGAAATTGATTGAGCGTTACGTCACAGAAAACGTTCACCAGCAGCTCTTCCCTAGGCTGAACGCTCTGAAACGAGCTTATGATCTAGAGCTTGAGGCCAAGATCAAAAAGATGCAGTTTATCGACATCTCTCAGCTGGGGATTACCATTGATGGTGGTTCCAAAGCGAAGCATGATCTCATCATCCAGCTGGGACCGGCTGTCGAGGAATTTAAGAAGATCTCCACTGCTACATGTCCCCAGGTCATGCTAGACCTCCTACTGTCTACTATCAAGATTGTCTCGCAGCTGACAGACTCATCCAAGTCACAGACAATGTCAGCAGATTCGGCCTCGGAGAAGCCCATCATGACCGTCAATGCGGATACCCTTGTTTCGTTCCTCCTCTACGTCGTCATACGATCACAAGTCAAACAGCTTCAGGCTCGACTCATCTATGTCCGGAACTTTATCTTCATTGATGACGTCGATAGCGGCGAATTGGGCTATGCGCTGAGCACGTTTGAAGCAGTGCTGGCCTATCTGGTTCTTGACTCGGCGGGCTTGCGACGTGCGAGCCGACGGAATAAAGCTCTGTGGGATGCCACGAAGACGGGAACTCTTGACGATCTTAGAAAAATCATGGAACCCGACTCGGGTGGTGTGGACGATGATGATTTGTCCGAATCTCCCACCTCGAGCCGTCGGCCGTCCACTACATTGAACCTCCAGAATGACTCGAGGCCTACAGGCCCAAATAGATCGAGGAGATCTTCTTTGCGTTTGACGCCCTATGAGCACTTCTCTGACGGCTCAGGGCTTAGCCATGTGTTTCCCTTCCAAGCGAATGGCGATACCGAGACTCATCATACATACGACTTCTCAATACCCGTACGAAGAGTGAAGAGAGTGGCCATGGATACTCGAAGTCTGTCAGAGGGATCCGATGTTTCCTTTCATTCGCGTACCGGAAGCATAGGAACCATTGGTAGCGCCCTGGAGGGCGATGTTTCAGTTGCTCGATTGTCACAGACCAACAACTCCTTTGGAGAATCGGTCCTCATGATGGCTATTCAAGCCGAGCGAGGGGAGACCCTCAAGTATCTGTTTTCTCTTTCCGAGTATTTCCCGCCTGCCTTTGTCCTCGACGACATGAATAACGAGGACACCACACTATTAAGCGCCGCCATCCAGCTGGGCAGTATTCAGATCATAGAAATGACCCTCGACTTTATAATTTCGTCGACAACTCCCAGCCAGCTCACCTTGTATCTGGCACAGCAAGATATCTGGGGCCGCAGCTGTGGCCATTATCTCTTCAATGCACCCACCTTGATCACCCGCATCGGCCACCTAATACCCTGGCGACAACGGGATAAGAATGGCCAAACACCTTTGTTCGCCCTTTGTCGATCGTATGACCATGGAAACTACCACGACATGGTCAAGGCCGGATTGAATGCAGCAACAGCTGCCCAGCGCGACGGGCAACCCCTACATGTCGATGAGCATATTGACAGCAAGGGCAACACGTTACTACACATCATCAACGACCCTGGCCTTGCTCTGAGGATTTTGCAATTATGCGACGTCGACGTCAATGCCACGAACGAGAAAAGATTCACGGCGTTGATGGTAGCCAGCAAGTATGGCAGATATGACATGGTTCGTGCGCTGTTTGCCGACCCAAGGGTGGATATAGGAGCGAAGGAGATCCGAGGTCTTACAGCGGTCGAGTTGGCCAAGGATGACGATGTGCGGAACAAGATTGATGACCTTGCACTCTTCAGCATGCCATCCGGGCCAGACGCACGCATCACAGGCGTGGTCAGGGCATTCTTTGTAGAGGACGCTACTGTGCGATTGGTGTTGAAGTCGGCAGCTCCGACGGACCACGACAGCTACACGGTGACGACCAGCCGCCGTTCGCTCTCTGATTTTGAGCATCTGCCAACCCTCCTTGCGCTTGAAAACCCGGCATCATGGATCCCGTCGCTCAATGACGTGCGCTCGCCGTTTCAGATACCGTCAAAGCCGTCGCGTGCAATCTTGCGGGATATGCAGTCTCGAGCGGACTGGTTCTTGAAGATTATGCTCATGCACCCGACATTTGCTACACATGAGATGCTGTGGGAGTTCTTCCTGGTGCCAGAGCTGCAGCTCGACATGATGGAGCAGCGGACGCTCCTCAAGGCGGAGACGCGGGCAGAGAAAGTGAGAGACGAGTATGAGCCGGTGGAGGATGTGAGAGAGGTGGAACAGTTTGTCAACCATGCCCGTGAGATGGTCAGAAGTGTCAACTACTCGACTAAGAGTGCGACGAGACGTGCCAACAACTTGGGACTGGTTGCAGCAGGTACGTATTTCATCGGATGTCATGCTCCAATGAATGTTAATGAGCTAACTGGAGATCAGACATGTATGATTCGTCAGTACTGCTTCATCGAGCTGTCTCGACGCTGCAATTCCTCCCTCCCACACATCTTGAGGCGTTTGAGATTTATGTCCGTTCTATCGTCCCGACCCAGTCGAACGCGCAGGCAGTCCTTCACTCGACACTTCTGGCCCTGCAATCGACAGTGCAGGCTCTCTTAGCATCCCTGTCGCGACCTCCAGCCCTCATCTCTCAGATGAGGGCAGCCAAGCGCGAGGCTGACAGGAACTACAACTCTCTCAACAAATCCAGATGGCCTCTGGGTCTCTTAGATGACACTAGACAACGACTATACGACGAGAAAGAAGAGCGGGCGCGGAAGTCCCGTGAAGAAGCCGCCAACCTAGCGAGAGAACTTCGGTATACGCAACAGACAGTAGCCGGGGAGCTGGCCGGGTGGCAAGAACTACATGAGACAATGGGTCGTCGGGCGATCCGGGACTTCGCCCGAGGGGTGGTGGTGCAGGAGAGGATGAAGCTAGACGGGATGATGAGGGCGCTCCGGAGAATAAGATCAGGCAACGAGAGTCTAGAGGTGAATGCCGCGGGTAACGGGACGAAGTCACCAGCTCCTCCACAGGAGGCGACGGACAAGACGGATGGCGGTGGCGAGGTTGGATGATCGGGTAGCGTTCAAGGTGGATACTTGGCATGTCAAATCCAAATCCACGAGATGGGAACGGGACACAACACCATGGAGACGCGTGGTATGGACGAAGGAGAGACGCGTCGGGGAGTGGTGGACCGCGGTGGCAGCACAGACAGTGACCAGCCGAAGCAGATCTGCATGCGGGCTTTCCATATCTGGAGCGAAGAGGGGCTGCAAGTTCAGTGTCTACTTTGAGTTACTTTGTGGATGAGATGGAAGGATGGATACCCCGTGAGCTTGCAACAAGTTCCGGCTGAGGAGAGACCGAGGTGGAGTGGCATAACTGTTTCCTGTGTAATGCCCGACAGCATGCTACCAGTACTTGGTAAGTTAGATACTTCTTTCTGGGATGGGTAGATTTGAATGGAGTTTCTAGGCTTAATAACTATAGAGAATGGCCTTGCCGCTGATGGAAGCGGTGTTGTGGTTATCCATACAAGCATAGTCGTTGTGTCTTTTCCGTGACCTGGGTACCATGACAGACGCAGAGCAGCATGGATCACCAAAGAGGCAAGTGGAGCGAGGTGCAGCACGGACGGAAACGCTCCAAGCTTGGCGTTGCAAGCCGTCAAAGCTTGGCGAAGTGCTAGGTGGGACAAGGATTGGGGATCGCCGAGCATTCCATCTGCGAAACTTGAAACATGAAACGGAGGAGGGAAAAAAGGACACGCTCAAGCGAACAAGGAACAACCACGACAGCTGCAGAAAGCATGAGCCACTCATTTTTGGCGATTTCGCGGGACACGGCCCGTCGTGGAGAAGGACGTGGGGACGCGGTGCCGATTGGTCAGCGGCGCGTGGCATCCTGGCGCGTTCTTGTGAGCGAATGAGAAGAGAGAGAGCAAGGGGAGTAGGACGTGAGGTTTACGCGCCGGGCTTTGACGAAGAGAGGCTGTGCAGAGAAGAAAGAGAGACAGAGAGACGTGGTGGACCGAGGACAATTTCCCTAGCCGCCAGCGTTGAGGGATCATGGTGCGACGACGGGCTTCTTTAATATGAGCTTTACGGTGGTTGTTAAGCGCCCGTCCAACTTGACTCGGAGTGTTAAACGCCGGCGGTTAAGAGCTTGGCCGAGGCCACTGTGTCAAGGGGTCCCCTTGGGTTTTGCTTCTATTCTGAGACTTGGTTTACTCGAGGTGGATAGACGCCTTGCATGAGCTGTGAGGGCATACAGAGAGCAGACAGTAGGGAGTGAGCTGAGTGTAAGACGGTGCGGTGGGACTGGCCTTGACCCTGAAAATTGTCGAGTCGAGGGCAGAATGGAAGAAAAATGGATGGGCCGTTGTCCCTAACAACGAGAACTAGTCGTTGAACGCGGTGGTAAACATCAACGTCGAGCCTGGACACGGTCTGTCAAGCCTGGACACGGTCTTGGCTACGAGTTGAAGCTGCCTGGTTGAGAAGCGCGTCTCTGTTGAAGCTCTGTCGCGTCGTCCACCGACCGCTCACCTGGAGGAGTCAGGATCTAAAAATGAGTCACAGCCGCTGGGCCACTCAGCGGCCGGGCTCGTGCATCAATCGGACCAAGCCCAGAACCCTTGGCTTGGATCTGTGGATCGTGTCGTGTCTCGAGCGACTGGGGTTTGGGG
>JAAVUK010000598.1:0-30029 GCA_014899095.1 Fusarium buxicola
TGGGGAGGAGAAGCTAAAGACTCAGATATCTAAAACAGATCAAGACGTGCTCGTCCCTTGGATCCTACACACACACACACACACACACACACACACACACACACCCCAACTGCCATTCTGTCCGGGGTGGGACTTCGCCTCCTTCCTAGGTTCTTTTCTGTTGCTCCCGCCTGGGCTGGACTGGGTCGCTTCTTTCCTCTCCTCCTGAGTCTGAACCACGCCAGCAAGTGGCCGCCCACCAACGGCGCTCTTGGCCAGCGCCGCAACCACCAATAGCCGCTAAACGCAGATACCATCTCGCCGTCCCCTCTGGCCCCAGTGCCCCCTGAGAGACCCCTGGGCGGTGCTCCACTAGGGGCCCTGCAAGGCAGTCCACTCACTGCAGTTCTCCGATGAAAGCCACCTGGGCCAGTGGAGTCGAGTCCCGCCAGGTTGATGGGTACCTTAACTTAGCTAGCTGCGAAAGCCAGTGGTTTCTTCGCCCATTCAATAACTTGCGCTGTGTGTGATGCTATTGCAGGCTAATGCAATAGTATTCGTTGATTGTCCAATGAATGAAAGTTTCGAGGTCAGGCAACAGCAGCAAGTAAATTGCTGGCTGTATCGGCTAAATTGAGCGGTTAACTGAGCTTGTCGCAACCTAGCAAATGCTTAATGCCACCACCCAGCAAACTCAGACACAAGATCAGTGTGGAATCCCAGTTCCGACTTCCTTAGGGCGCGCCAGGGGCAAATAAGAAATTTGAGAAAAGAAAGAAGAAAAAATTGCGCCTTTGACTGGACTGCAAAGACAGATTCGTGTAGGGCTTGATTAGCTAGACTGGGCCTCGCCAAAGACAATCCTTAGGTGGTCAACGACGATCAGTGGTTCTAGATCTACCAAGGCTCTCGGGTTCTTGATACTGCACTACCTTAAGCTTCCAACGGGGGGCTTGATCCAACAAGTTTCTCAACGGATGACGGTCGAACTGTAAATTCAAGTCAGTCATCAAAGAAGTCTTCAACAATGATTCTTCAATTACTTCCCGACGTTGCTTGTGTCTCTTCCACGTCAACATCCGCCCTACCTTAGCTTGAATTACTATTCGAGCCCAACATGTATGTAGCTTGCCGCGCTTCGCACTATCGGCATGTCGCCATCCCGCATCGTCTCCACGCGGATCAAAGCTAATTTCTTGTCTATCGATGGCGAACGCCAATATGGAAATTGTCCTCACGGTATTTTCCCGTCTAGCTCAGGGGCACGCGTATGGTGGTGCAGAGTCAATCCAGAGCCCCATGTCCCATGGGACGCTGCACGGCCGTTCAGCCAATGGCTCGAGACCACGGCGGCCCAAGAAAGCAATAGCCCGGACAATTTAAGACTTCTAGGCCCAATAGAGCCCACGGCCTTGGGGGCTTGCGATCGGATCGGGACTTGGGAATGTCATTTAAACTACACCTCCGTACTGCATTGGGCTCCTGCGAATCGCTGACAGCTGCAGCTACAGTATCGACGCCCGCTCACATCAGCAATGCCAGCGAGAAATCGCCACCTCCCACTTTGGCCGGGAATGGTTCATGGTTGGTTTGCTTCCCAGCCGAGGATTGATTGCGACAGGGACTGCATGCACGGTTCATTCCGTTGACTGACCAGCGGTCGGGAAGACCCAGACACTTCAGGGGACTGCCAGTCTTCAGGGGACTGCCAGTCTTCAGGGGACTGCTAGTGGTCCGTGATGTGATGTCGGGTTGATCCTGTTTATTTTGCTCTGCCGCCAGTTTATTTAAAACTCATGCTTGAAGTTTATGAGTAGACCTTGCTTGACCGACTTTCTGTCCTGCTTGTCTCTGACTCTGAGAGTACGGATACTGTTCTCCTCATTCGGGGGCTGGCACTTCGTATTACAGCAATTACATGTCATCTCTACTGCCGCTAGTAAAGTTCAGTAGCGGGCGCCAAGAGCTCTGCGTTGTCAGAGACGTTGACGTTAGTCTTACGGGAGCTTCCGAAAACTCAGATTGGGCTGTACCCTTGTCCTCATTGCAGCCACCTGGAGATTTGAATGGAAGCACCGCCATCAAGGTGCAGCCATTCAGAGGACAAAAAGCACAGGAATACGTAGTTGTTTATGCTACAGCTCCTCAAAGACTACATAAGTTTAGAAAGAGGAGGAGTAGCTACTATTACGAATCTAATGTAAATTTAAAATCCTGCCATAATATGATTAAAGGCCTTATACTATTAGTCAGGTCTTCTCTTCCTTAACTCATGTTGGCAGTCTTAGGGGAGCTGTGTCACAAATGGCTAAGTATTCCAGGTTGTGTGTTTTTATCCCCCACTCAGGCATGCGGCGAAACGCTTCATTCAATCCACAGTATATCATTAAATGATTGTATAAGAACTTAAACTCTCGTCCCGCTACTATATCTAATGCCATATCTAATGCCAAATCATGGGTATCCTTGACCATCATGCCATCCAAACCAGGAGAGGCCTATCTACACCACTAAAGCTCATATACAAGCGATGACCCAACGCAACGCCGCCGCATCTACCAAAGCAAGAACGAGATTCCATCACCAAGCACTTCTTCATATACGAAATCAGTACATCCTATCTGGGGCCTCGGGGTGGCTCCCAATGGCGTACTTATTGCCTGCAGAGCCCATCTCGAAATCGGTGCTGGTAGGCTGTTTGGCAAACTTGCCGTCCATGCCAAGCTTTGTTTCCGTCACCCAACGGCGCACCCAAATAAGACCCCAGACGATGCAAAAGATGATTACAATGCCAACAGCAATGCCAATGATGTACGCTGCGACGATGCCTCGCCCGCCAACCTTGTCATGGTCCAGGAAATTGTAAACGTAGAAATGTTGTGTAGCGAGGGTAATGTACGCGAGAGCCAGGTATAAGGCGAGGATGAAGATCAACCAGGGAATATTTACCCAAGCGGGAGGGTTCGTTCGGGGTATCAAGATCTCGAAAAGCCCAAACAGGCTGTTCAGGCCGTGCTGGCTGATGTTCGACCAGGCTGTGAACTCAACAGGGAACCAAGGGCCCTTATACAAAACCCCCCAGTATACAATCGTGACGAGGAACGGATACGTGACGACGGTCGAGTAGAACAACGCGTGAAGCGCCTGCAGCGGGCGTGGGAAGCTACCGAGCAGCGAACGGCCGCGGATCGCATACGTGAGGGTGTGGAATGCAGCGACGGCGAAGTAGAAGGCGAGGCCCCAATAGGTGAGGATGGTGAAATAGCTGAAGGACCTGCCGACATCTGCGCAGCCACCGAGTGAGTCGTGGGTACACGTCCATCCGATGATGAAGAAGCGAGTGACGAAGGCATAGAGGGAGATGAGGGCGCGACAGGCAAACAGAAGCCACGGACTCAACAGCCAGGACGTTTCGAAGCGGTTGGAGGGATCCCAGAGGTCGTTGCCGAACCTGAAAGGGTTGTTGGGCGCCATTGCTGCGCTCCGTCGCCCGTTGGAGCTGGAGTTGGAGTTGGAGTTGTGTTGGTGTTGAGGGTTGATCAGTGGATGATTGTGGTAAACTGCCTACCTACCTAACTTAAGTCACCTGGGTAATTTCCGAGTCGGGCGGTGACGATCCTAAAAGAAAAGCTGCCGGCACCTGAGACACCCTTGCTGTGGGATCCTGGGCTAGTACGGAAGTGTCTATTTTTGGTTCAGCTGACGATGGCGTTCTGGCGTTGCAACGCATAATTGAGCTTACTGTAAACTATCCGTACGGAATGTTCCCAGGCGGATGTGCGTACAGACGCGGATAGATAGCGAGAAATCCTGGATACCATATTAAACCTGCCTGCTAGTCTAGGCTCTTCCAAGTTTAGGATAGCTTCCATCGATCGATAATTGCTCCTTGGGTAAATAGGTAGGTTAGGAAGTTACCTACCTCAAGGCTGGGTGCTGGGTAAGTACAGTATCCAGGCGAGATCTTGTCTGGTCAAGTTAGAGCCCCATGGCGCAGGGCTAGGCGTATGACTATGATGGCTTGGCTCACGCGACGAGTGCAAATGAAACGAAATAGCTAAAGGACCTACCGACATTCGCGCAGCCGCCGAGAGTCGCTAGTACACGTTCATCCGATGATGAAGAAGCAAGTGACAAAGGCGTTAGATGATTTTCATCCTTTCTACTTCACCTCTACTGATGCATGGTAGGATAGCTTGCACAACCAATAGGCCATAGCACAACACACAACATTACAATGCCTATCCTTACATGTAGACTAATATCCCTTGGAGCACTTCTGATAGGAATGCACCATAACACGCCGACATTTTCACCACTGTCTAGCACTTGATCAAAACTCCTCGCCGCACCTCCGCCTCTCGAATCTCAAACATGATTTGGACGGCCACAAAGAAGCACAAACAAGATGTAACGAAGAACATGCCACCTATTTCGAGTCAGTAATCTCCTTGCCAGAGAGGAGTCCCAATGCTTATATCACGTACCTGCCAAGTCATGCGTTATGCTCTCAATGATGCTCTGTAGCCCATCTAGGCCAACAGCGAAACCCACTATGTTCGCCGATATCATCATAAGCAGATTGGGCACGCTTCCCATACAACACAACATCCGATACGCTATCGGTCGGTTCTCCCACTGGTGCTTGGGGAACAGGTAGGCTGCGGTCCACTCTGGGACCATGAACAGTACAATCAGCCATCCCCAGATCAACAGGCGAAGCTGAATGTCATGCCACAATGCCACAAAGGTAAAGACAAGGAGGTACGTCACGATAGATCGCGCTGTGCTTCGCCAGTTGCGGAACGATGAGCCGCCCAGCGGCACGTAAATATACCGGATCAGCCATCGATTGTACGAGCGGTGCCATGCTCGCCAGAAAAGCTGCGTGCTGTAGTTATTGCTCACACAACGGACCATGTTCTCAGGAGGGTCCATGCCATCGACGAGTGCCCACAATCGGAACAATCGCCAAGGGATGAGAAGCTTCAGCCAGATGATGTGGAGGTTAAAGAACGATAACAAACTCAACTGAGCTGCCGTGTAGGAGCCCCATTCCGGCCGTCCTTTGCTGATGGCGCCGACGTAGTTGTAATGCAAAATCACCTCCATCGACAGCAGCACCAAAAGGAAGCGGATACCATATCGAATCGTGCGATTTGTCTCAATGCTGGCCGACCGGTACTTGCATTGCCAGATGTAGTCGTTAAAAGTAATGATAGGTCCCGTCAAATAGAGCGGCGCATAGATTGCATAGCCCACGTAGTTGCGGAAACTAAAGTCCCTGGGATCTCCAGAGATCGTGACACGATCTTTTTCTGAAAGGTTTGCTGGGTCCAGTTGCTTTTTCTTCAAGCATCAGAACGAGATCAGATACAAGTCCCAACTCCCAAGCAATGCGATCACTCACCTCTAGAGCATTGGAGTTGCTGCGGTCCACATTCCAGTAGTAGTCCATGTTAAAACTAACGAGACGCAGGATCGTGATGTTGAAGAGAACCTCCCACCTGGCCAAGAGTCCTCTGAAGGTACTATCGACCGTGGCTCCCAGGGCCATCAACTCCGAGTCGATCGACCTCCATTTATCGTTAACAAGGCCCATTGTGGGAGGCTGGATGAAGCTGGCCAGCATCCTGAGCCGCCACCCCTGAGTCAGTTCGTTCGCAAACAAGATCGCAATGTTAAAGATCCAGGTGGTGGCGGGGACGTATCGTGGAGGAAGCTTCGTCGCCAGCTGATAGTTGATCCAGAGAATGAAGAAGATCTTGAACGCCGAAAGCCCATGCAAAGCGAACAAGAAGATGAATGCGAATGCAAAGTCGAACGATGCCCGCTGGTCCAGCCGGCTCCGGCCCCCCTTGCTTCTCTCTGGTACAGGGTATACATTGATCCAAATCTTCCGCAGAAGTGGATGAAAGAGCAGAAGGCAGCCCATGTACGGAAGGTTCTGTCGGAAGGTGCCATACTGCGCATCGGAGACATCGATTTCACGTCCTGGGATCCAGCCGGGAGATAGATACCTCTTGAACTTGGGATATCGAGGATCTGTTGATCTTGAGACATCAAACGCGATCCAGAACATGTATGGAATGGCGACAACAAAGACCAAGTAGTAGAGGCAGAACTCGGGAGTCCTCCATTTCGACGGTTGCGCGCGGCTTCGCTCTTTGTCGGCGAGGTCTTTCTTCAGGCTGGGATCGGTTCGCGCATCGATGATGGTCTGGTAGGGTGTCGTCGGAGGTGTGTTGAAGCGGGTGTCTAGGGTGTCGTGGTCGTAGACACTGCGAAGGAGGGATAACAAACCCATGGTGGCGGTTCTGGGAATGCGATTCGAGGTTTAGCTCATGGCGTTTTCGAGAAAGAAGAGATAAGAATGCGAATGCAGAAAGGAACGCGAAGGCGATGCGCGGCAGGAGGAGAAACGGGACAAGATAAGCAGTGTCGTTGAAAGGAAAAGACGTTGTCGTGGCCTTGGTGGGAATGTCCATGGGTGGGTGGTGTTGCGGATTGGAGAAACAGTGACCCGAGGGGTGAAGGTGGGCGGGCTGCAGGGGGTTTGTTAGCGGATTTACTCCTGAAAAGCCAGCTCAATTGGGGAGCTTGTCACCCGCTCGTTCGCGAGCTGCCGCGGCGCACTATCTACCTAACCTACTAGTCTGTCTACGTTACAGATAATCATACTCTAATTGACGCTTAATAGCTATCAAAATTTCCGCAGATAGGTGTCAAGGTTTAGGAAGGTGTAGGAAGGCTTATTAAACAAAATAGAATAGCCAGGCCTGGCTGTTATATACTATCTTATCCTTTCGTACGTAATAAACGCAAGTACGCCAGCATGGACATGACACGAGCGACAATCATGTCTAACGAACATGGTCTCAGCTTTGCATTCTCTATGGCCAAGGTTGGCGAATCTTGCGTAGAGTACAGAGTACGATGTGTATATCCCTGTGTCTAGCCCTAGGGAACTTTCTGGTTCTGATGGCTGACCTCTGTACGCTGAGCACCTCAGCAAGCACTCAATACACTCTTGATCCATCTCTCGAGACACGTACATCTCTTATATCACTCCCCGAACCCATAGCTCTTAACTCGGCTAAAGAAGTAGGGCTTATCATTCTTCAAGCCAAACTCACCCCAGTCATCCGTCAACTTATTGTAGCTGTAGAAGCCGCGCCAAATGAGCTTGTTGTTACGGGAGCCTTTACCGGCGCTCCGCAATGAAAGGTCCATGCGGTACATGTACTTGGAACCCACGCCCTCAGTCTCGATAAAAACATCCTCCTCCGGGTTGCGGTCCCGGCCGTGCGCGCCCGGGGCCGTTGTGGTGGGGCGGTCCATGGCCGAGGGGTCCTCCCCGTCGACAGCGGAGGAGAGCCGCCACCGGCCGCGCAGGGCGAGAGCCATGACGGCGGAGGGTAAGTGAGGATGCGCTGCGGCGCGGTTCATGTTTAGATCGTCCCGAGTGAGATGGTGGACGACATCAGTGGGCTCTGCGGTAGTGAGCAGGCTGATGAGAGAGCCGTCGCGGAAGAAGCGCAGGTAGCGGTAGTAGGTGACGATATGGATGGGATTACCCCAGGTAAGTGAGTTGGCAGAAGCCTGTCCGGTACGGACGTAGTTGACGGTGCTGATATAGCAACCGTTGAAGCGAATGCGCGGACGGGACCGGAAGAGGGCCTTCCAGGTAGGGTAGACAGAGGGTGTGAGGGACTCTGTGAGTGCGAGATTGGCGTCGTGTCGGCGCTGGGCGAGCTCGGCAGGACTGGTGACGATGCCGTCAACGATCTCGGGGCCGTCTTGCTGCTCCTCGGGCAGGTCATCCCATTCAATGGCCTTTTCGAAGCGGTACAGCATGGAGCTGAAGCCGACCTCTGGGCCGAGGGCAACGCGGCGCCAGATGCGCTGCTCAGTGGCGACCAGGTAGGCGAGACGCTTGCAAACACGGGAGAGGCGAGCAAAATCCCCGACATCTACGACGGCGACATCTCGGAGAATGTGGATGAGGATCTCATCGGGAAGGTCAGCCAGGGGACAGGGCGGCTGCGGCATGCTCTCGACGGGAGGCGGGACGGGCTCGATCTTGAGGCTGGAGAAGCTGGCGATGAGTTCACCGACAGGTAGAGGCTGGACCTCTGGGCTTGCATCTACATTGTGTGCTTTTGAGGCAGTGACTGTGGTTTTGGTTTCTGCTTTTGTAGCAGTTGGTGATGTTGGCCGAGGAGCTGGCTTTTGAGGGAAGTGCTTCTCGCGATATCTCCGATCAACGCCAGTATCGAGCTGCCATCAAGTTAGCATAGTTCTACATCCACTATGAGAGCAAGGGTACAAACTCGGTAAGCCCTGCGGTAGAGCTTCAGGCTATCGCCCATGTTACCCTGGGCCTCTTTGTGCATGGCCTCCTCAAAGTGATCAAGAGCTGAGACGAGCTTCTCCCCCGCCCGTCCATGGTGCACCTCATTAGCAGGACGGGTCACAGTGGGAGATGAGGGCCCAGGCTCGCCAAAAGAGTGACCCTCCAGATAATCGTCATCGCTATCCTCGGCCGACACAGGCAAATGTTTGTGTGGCAATGATGAGACGGGCGGCCTATGATGAGGCCGTCTCGAGGGACCAGCGGTGGCGGCTGTGGCTGATTGAGCCTCGGTATCATGGTGCTCGGTTCTCGTCTTGAGGTCTGAGAGCCATTGTTGGCGGAACGACTCGAGCTCCGAGTTCAACTCGTTTGCGTTGGAGGTCATGATGAGAGGAGGATCCAGTCCGATATGTCCGACGCAAGTTCTTTGTAGCGGTGTTGTGTTTCTACAGGGAGTTCATGGTTACGTATATGACTTATAGAGAGGAGATAATTCAGCGGTGAAACAAAGGTCAATTGAGTTGCCGCTTGAGTCAGATGGGGGAATCAAGTGATTCAGAGGTATAGAGTAGATAAAATTGGTTGTTGTAGGGATTCGTGATAAGAAGGTGGTGATGGATGATGCAAAGAGAGCGAATCAAGAGGATTGGTTGAATGGAGGTCCATTTAGTTCGCCGACAGGAGTCATAGTGATAAGACGGTGGACAAATCCGGTTAGTTCAAGCAGCTCACCCGTTAAAAACGGTCGAGGGCCCCTGCTTATTAGAACGCAGTGAACCGTCAGACATATCTCCATGCCCGAAGAAGTTTAGAAGTTTTCTCGATGATAGAAGAATGTTCGTAGCTATTTGGTTTTTTTTTGGAAATAGTTACAAATGTCTTTATTCCAGGTGTTGGCTTCAATACCACCTGATAGCAGTGTGATAGAACGGTTGAAGTTCTCACCATCCAGTAGTACCTGTGCGCAGCCTCATTTAAACCACCGGACGGTTATCACAACACCATTGTTACTAATAAATCTTCCATATGATGTTATTATAGTATCTGTTAATAGAGCGAGTGATTCTCCTTATTTTTTATGATTTTAAATACTGAAAGTGAGCGCTTGGTAATATCGTAAAGTCTTCAGCGTCGTCGAGCGTCATCCAACTTCACCCTGGAGGGGTTTAAACAGCTAATACTAGCAACTATAGTAGAGGAAAGTCATCTCCGGTATCAACTTCGCCAACTCAATAGCTCATACTGCAGCTCAAGTCTCGATTAATTGCCATGGATCGTGCTTCTCACACCGCTGCTCTCAATAATGGTGTTAGCATCGCTTACATCGATACTCGACCAGATGAAAAGGAAAAAGGCGTTGTCGTCCTGATACACGGCTTCTCGCAGACTTCGTACCAGTTTCGCAAAATCGTCGGTCCAATTTCTTCGGCTGGGTAGGTGTTCTTAATCACCGAAACAATGTCAAAGCATATACTCAAAGTTCCAAGTTATCGTGTCATTACCCCAGACTATCGCGGAGCTGGCTTCTCCCACAGAACACAGACCGACTTCACCAAGACGGCCATGGCAGCTGATATTGTAGGGCTGCTTGACCACCTCTCCATCAAAGAACCTGTACACGTGGCTGGTCATGATATTGGAGGCATGATAGCCTACGCCTTTGCCTCTCGTTACGCTGATCGCACAGCATCTGTCATCTGGGGCGAATGTCCTCTCCCTGGCACAACGGCCCATGAGGATGCATGGACGAAACAGGGTGTCCTTCACTTTCACTTCTGGTTTCACTCTGTTCTTGACCTCCCAGAAGCCCTGGTAGCGGGGCGAGAGGAGATCTACCTGGGCCACTTCTTCGACAAACTATCGTACAACTCATCGGCCATCACTCAGGCTGACCTAGAGTACTACGCGAGGATGTACAGCCGACCAGGGGCCCTGCGCTGCGGGTTCAACGTCTACAGAGAGTTTCAGCGAGATGCGGAGGAGAACCGTGACTGGATCGCCGCGCACGGTAAATGCAAAGTACGGGCACTGGGTCTCAATGGTGGGGAATGCCACTTTAGCAAGGTGGCAGAGCAGATGCTTGGAGAGGTGCACGAGGAGGGAACGTTTAGTGTTGCCGAGGTTCCAAAGAGCGGACACTGGATCGCAGAGGAGAATCCTGAAGGATTTTGTCGACTGGTACTTGAATTTTTCGGAAAGGAGTAGCAAAGACGCCTCCCGTTAGAATGTGGAAACATCAGGTAGCGTCGTGATCGATACAAGAGCCACGGAGTACACCAACGGATTATCTTATCAAAACGATCATCGTCCACAAAAAGATACTTGTGAGTCGCGTCAAGCCAATCAAGGCGCGTCGTGACATCATGCGCGGAAAACTGCGGCTCTTTGCCCGACGGGAGCAGCTTGCAGCTCTGATGTGGGTACGTACCAGCCTAGAAAACTGTCATTTGCCGCCGACGCTCCGAGCCCGGGCGCGCGCAAAAAGCCGGGGGGCGGTGTCGAAGTTTTTTTTTTGGATTAAATAATGGAAAAGGGAAAAAAACATCACAACAAATTGGAAGAGGAAAATAAGCCATTGCACAGAGCATATCCACCTGTGGCACCAAATTAAGCTGATCTCGTCTTTTTGGGTCGCCCCGTTCGAGAGCAATTTGAGGAGTCGAGGCAAAAGACGATACTAGCCGACAAACCGAAACCGATCTCTTCCTCCGGCCGGCCTCGGAGTTTTCTTCCGGAGGGTGGCCCTTTTTACCCTCCAGCTACTGCTTGGTTACATTAACAGCCCAGCCTAGATCGTGACAGAAGAGGCGATCTTTTATCAGCAAGCGTCCTGAAAAAGTAGGGAGCTTCAGTTGAGACCTTCGATCGCCACTAAACAAGAGTCATCGTCATCGACACCTCAACCTCCTTCTCCAACTACTGTACCGACATACCTACCTAGGTAGTCTTTCTACTTACATATCTTTTCTTATTCATCAACCTACACATAACCTTTTCCTCCATTGCTGTGCCACGAAGCCATGAACTGAGCCTTCGCTCTTCGAAATCTGGATACTCGAATCCCAAAATGTCCCCTGTCGGAGCGAATCGTTCCGGCGGATTCGGCCATCTCAATCACCACAACCCTCACCAAAGCCCGCTCCAGGCCGACGACGAGTTTTCCCTCGCCCACATGATGGATACGGAGCCCAACGGTCCCGGCAATGGAAGCGGCATTCTCAAGGGCAGCCGCTCAGCAGCAGGCGTCGGCGTCAGCGTCGGCGCTGGCGGCCGTGGCGACGATAATAACCTTGTCGACATTACAGCTGCGCAAAAGATGCTGTCAGCCATGTCGGGAAGCCTACTGACCTCGCTACTTGGTAAGCCCATTACCGCCCAGTTCAAGACCAGACTCGATGCTCATATGTATGTCTCGTTTAGTCACTCCCCTCGACGTCGTCCGCGTGCGCCTCCAGTCCCAAACAGCCCCTCGATCGACCGTCGACTTCTCGAAACTCGCCATCACCACATCCTCCCTCACACCCGCCCAAACCGCTGAGCTCGGCATCACATCCTGCTGTCGCGAGGTCTTCTTCTCTGGTGGCAACGCCGAAGTTTGTCTTGCCGCGCCCCGCATAGAAGGCATTGCTGCCGCGCCTCCAGCTGCCGAGTGCGCCGTCGAGGAGGTACAGCGCCGCACCTTTAGCTCAACCTTTGACGGCTTGCGCAAGATTGCCCGCAATGAAGGTGTCACTACCCTTTGGAGGGGCTTGTCGCCCACGCTCGTTATGGCTGTTCCCTCGAATATCATCTACTTCACTGGCTACGACTGGCTACGATACAACTCCACGAGTCCCTTTTCGCGCTTCTCTGATACCTCGGCTCCTCTCACGGCTGGTGCGGCGGCGCGTGTCCTTGCGGCTACAGCTGTGAGCCCAATCGAGTTGGTTAAAACGCGGATGCAGGCTGCTGCTGGAAGTTCGACAACAAACCATCTGGTAGAGGCTTTCGAAGGTGTGAAGGAGATGATGGGCACGCATGGCTATACCTCGCTGTGGCGAGGCTTGACATTGACCCTCTGGCGAGACGTCCCTTTCTCGGGGCTATACTGGTGGGGATATGAGTCAATACGGTCAAGGTTAACTGATCTTCGAGAACAACGTCAAGGGAGCCCGCTTTCACTCGAGGATGACTTGTCGGAAGCAAGGAGAAGGTTGCAGAGCCACGAGAACCACGCCGAGACTTTCGTGGATGCTTTCACAGCTGGTGCCATGTCCGGAGCTTTTGCCTCCTTCATCACAACACCCTTTGACGTTGGCAAGACACGCACGCAGATCTACCAGGATGGTTCCAGGAACGCCGGAAAGGGCAGCGGCGCAGCGGCGCGAGCACCAGAGCAGCGCAATATGGTGCGTCTGCTTTGGCACATCTTCAAGACCGAGGGCGCTTCAGGTCTGTGGAAGGGATGGATCCCGCGCACTCTCAAGGTGGCCCCAGCGTGCGCCATCATGATCAGCAGCTACGAAGTCGGCAAGCGCGCGTTCCGGGGCGTCAACGAGCGGGCACGTCTCCAGAACGAAGGAGGACGTTCGTAACGATGTGAAGGCAATAAAAGAAGAATCTCAAACAAGCGGCAGAAAAAAGGAGAGGACATGCATAGACATTTCGGCGTTTGAGGAGCGAGTACGGGCGGTCAAGGGGAAAACGGGAGCTCTTCTCCTTTGAATGCGCCTTTTGCTTTTTACGAGCGATAAGGGTTAGACCACGGAGTATCATGATATCAAATACCGCGGAGATAGTCGTTAATATGTAAGAGTATGGTATGCCAGAGCACACCGTTGAGGGAGGCATCGCGCCCAATGCCCTGATTGTGCGAGTTGCTATGCCATTGGCATAGAGGCTATCATGCCAGGGCGTCGTATAACAAGCGAATAATGTATCAATATTGTATCGATAATTATGATGAGGGAAGAAATCACATTCCATTGTCCAACCTTACACCTTTGGAGTGATATGAGCGTTTTGGCAGAACTCGAGCTTTGGCGATATTCAGTTAACGAGGTCGCGATATGTCTTGGACCAAAAAGTGGGACTGGAAGACTTCACCTTGAATATTTGGAAATAATAGGTAGGGCTGGTTCTGATTAACTGATGATTGCAAGGTGATATACTATTCAAGGTAGAGTCGTTCAACTTGTTCCATATTCCATATAGCCCAATGCCCTGCAGTACTCATAAGAGGCTCCATCCACAAGCTTTTCCTCATCACTCACTCACTCATTTACAATCACTGCTTCTCTCTTCAACTCACTCATCTACTCACACACGTCACAGATACCCCTCTGGAATGTACTCGCTCACCTGTGCCGACGGCTTCTCCCTCGGCCGGGACGTCTATGTCCTAGACATCCACCGCACCGCCGCCGGCCTCGCCTCCATCTCCTCGGACCAGTCCCTCTCTCTGTTCGACCCATCCCGCCTCTCCGCCGGCCCCCAACGTCGTCTTCCCACTGAGCACGGCAACTTGACGACGTTGCGTGTCTTTGACAGTAACGCTGCTCTGGTGTGCACTGCCGGTGAGAATGGAACTGTCGCGGTGTGGGATTTGAGGCAGGGTGCGAGGGTTTCGCAGTTTCAAGGTGAGTCCGAGTGGCCGACTGTTAGCCAAGGGTCTAGTTGCTAATGCTTCTTGTCACTGTATAGCGAGCGCGGCTCCTATCCTATCCATGGCGTGCAGTCTGGATACAAGGACGATTGCCGTTGGAACCGAGCTGCACAGCCACACTGCGTCCATCCATCTCTGGTCTGTCCCCTTCTCATACTCAACGCCACAACACAACAGACATAACCAAAGCTAACACGCATCAGGGACGTCCGCTCTACACCCTCCGCCAAGGCTCACTACCAAGAAGTCCACAGCGACGACGTGACCGACCTGGCCTTCAACCCCTCCAACCCGGCCCTTTTACTCTCAGGCTCAACCGACGGCCTCGTCAACGTCTATGACACGCGTATCGCCGACGAGGACGACCTCATCATCCAGACTTGCAACACCGACGCCTCAGTCCACCGCGCCACCTGGCTGTCCGCTACCGAGGTCGCGGCCTTGTCTCATGATGAGCGTTGCGCTTTGTATGATGTAAGTGAAGAGCGGGCTAATGGCGATGCTGCGCAGGATTTTGGAGATATGAGGACTGTGCTTGGGTGTCAATATGTCGCCGACGTGACGCCCAAGATGGATGGAAGCGGCGCCATCCTCGGTGCCGGAGCTCAAGAGTAAGTCTTTTCTCCTTCTACGTCGCTACTGTCAGTATAACTAACTTGGCCTCCAGCAAGCAAGCATTTGAGCTCGTCTTCCTCGCCAAGAACCCCAACAGCGCCGGTTGGGCCCTAGATCGGGACAACAGTGTCGGTCTGCCCGGCGCGCACGGTGACGAGATTGTGCGATCGTTCTGCTTCTTTGACGAGGAGCATGTGGTGTATACTGCGGGTGAGGATGGCAACATCAAAGCCTGGAGGCCAGGTAGTTGATTGGTCTGTGATCTAGAGCGTAAAAGACAAGATAAGAGCAAAGATGCAGTAAGATTTGCGGTTATGCGGGCGGTGTATCTTGTAGCAAATGCTGGGTGCTGCAACACCAAAGAGTCCCTGATCGTGGTGCATCACCAACCTCACTCTGCCATCAATCTCCAAATCCCAGACCACGGCGCAGTACCTCTGAAAGGCTTGAAGGAATCGTAAAAAAATGCCCGCGAGCTCAGAAACAAAGCATTCGGCTAGCTGTCCAAAAAGACAAGCTCGATTCCATACTTCAGGCGGGCCACCGGTCAGGATTCGAACAGGTCCCATCAGTCCTTGGGAAAACCGGCGGTCTGTAGCGATACAACTACACCATGCCGTAAGACCTCGTGATGTTGGAGGTGAGGTTTGGTCTCGGGGGCTATAGAGCTTTTGTTTGCCAAAGGGGACAGCTGGCTGCCAGTTGTCAGGAGTGGCGGCTGATATAGGACGTCAGTTGGCCGCGAGAGCAGTGACAGAGTGCCAAGAGGCATACTCACCAGCTCCTGGCATCTTTCATACGTCTAAGGCCATATTCTCTCAAGACTACACCCGCGTCTCGTTGCGCTCTCAACCAAACTTGTCATGCTTGCTCTTCACCTTCAGCTCCAACAACCGCTCATGATAATCTCCCTCCCTCCTCGCCCTCTTCAACGTCCGCACCTCATCCTCATCCAGTCTCCGCCCCGCTGCCTCCTCCAGCTCGCGCCGACTAATCTTGGCCAGCGCCTTCTCCTCCTTTGACGCGCGCAGCTTTGGCTTGAAGCGCGCCTGCATCCTGATCCGGAACGTCGTGTTGAACGAGATGACGTCTGCATCTCCTCGCAGCTCGGCTGCTGCGCTGCCTGTCTTGGATGGTTTGGTGCTGGGCTTGATGGTCAGGAGGGTATCTCTCAGCGTCTGGAGCTGGAACGTCCCCGGTGTGTCTGCTGTCGGGATGACGTTGAAGGACTCGAGGGGCGATACGGCTTCTGATGTCGCCGAAAGCATTCCGATCTTGTCGCAAGTGAGATACCTATCGTATTCCGTGTTAGTACCAGTCGAGACTCTGGAAGAATTGAACAACTCACCTCCCATGATGCCCCTTGAACCGGAAACTCTCCGTGCCAGAAACGCGGTTCGCAACCCAGACCTGGCGCACATCATGCGGTTCGGCTGTAGCTGGATTTGCATCGACGATATTCTCGATCGGCAACGTAAACACCTTGCCTGAAGGATCGCAAGCCAATGCGGATGGCGTATCCGTCGGGAGCACAATCATGATGGGTCCAATGACATCCGTCGTCACCTCGGCCGATACCCAGCTATCGTCGTTTTCTGCTTCTTCCTCGGGCTTCTTCTGTATCTGTCCAGCTGACGGGCCGCCCTCATCGTCAACAGCATCGCGAGATGCTTTCTCGGCGCCGGTGCGCTTGCGCTTCTTTGACTTCTTGTCGCCCTTGAAGGTCAATGGCTTGACCATGATGAGTTCGGCCCCGTTCGTCGGCGGTTGGCGTCGGTCGGAAGTGGTTGTGAGGCTCTGGTTGACACCGGAACCGGGATGCGGCGAGCTCCACACTGCAGAAGCGTCAGTTCAGGAAGGTGATTCGTTATGTAAGCCCACTCCACCCCCGCAACGTGCATGTGCCGAAGGAGAGTCTCGTCTTAACTCAAAAGATACTCAAGTCAGGTATAGAAATAGGAATTGGGCCACCTTTTGAAGTCATCTACTCGCGTATCTCTCCCATTCGTATCTTTTTAGAAAGACAGTCCTTGAAAACCCACTATGGCTTCTCAAGCGCAGGCTGTTGCTGTTTCTCTCCAAGATCTCAAAGACGGTACGTACCAGCCAACTCATGATGGCTCCGCTCTCATGATATACAAATATCCTCACGAGATAAGATACCCAGACACCTAACTGACATGCGTGATAGGCAACATTCCTTTCGAGACTCTGCAAAAAGCCTTCGGCCCCGACTCGCTTGGAATTCTCATTGTCAAAAACGTTCCCCAAGAATTCGCCGAGCTTCGACACCAAGCCCTCTCATACGCCTCATACCTGGGCAACCTCCCCAAAGATGAGCTCGGTGCGTTACCAACCTCACTCCTCAACCCAGCATCTTCTGACATTCTGCAAAGAAAAACTCGAAAACTCGCGCGCCAAGTATCTGACTGGCTGGTCCCTCGGCAAGGAAACCCTCAAGAACGGCCAAGTCGACACCTTCAAGGGCTCCTACTACGCCAACTGCGCCTTCTACGTTGACCCAACTCTCGAATGCGCCGCTCCAACCCCCGGATTCTCCATCGAGACATTCCCCGAGTATCTCTCCCCCAACGTCTGGCCCCCGGAGAAGGTTCTTCCAGGCTTCAAGCCTTCTGTCACGTCCTTGTGCCGCCTCATCATCGACGTCGCCGTGCTCGTTGCTCGTGCGTGCGATCGCTTCGCGCAGCAGGACATCCCTGGGTATCCACAGGGCTATCTTGAGCATGTAGTTAGCACGTCGAGCACTACAAAGGCGCGCCTGTTGCATTACTATCCCCAGGAGGCTGATCCTGCTGCCAATGGCGCCGACGAGGATGATTGGTGCGCCACCCATCTCGATCACGGGTGCTTGACAGGCCTTACATCCGCCATGTTTATCGACGAGCACAAGACTAGCCCTACAGTGCCAGACGTTACAAACCTCAATGGCGCCTCTTTGCCTCCTCTCGAAGAGCTCACCTCGTCCCCTGATCCGTCCGCGGGTCTGTACATCAAGTCCCGCACTGGTGAGACTGTCCAGGTCAAGATCCCACGCGACTGCATCGCTTTTCAGACGGGCGAAGCTCTCGAGCGAATCACTGCTGGTCGCTTCAAGGCTGTGCCGCACTTTGTTAGGGGCGTGCGGCCCAGTGTAAGTGAGGGAAGAGTGGCGCGGAACACGTTGGCTGTGTTTACTCAGCCCAATCTGGGTGAAGAGGTGGATATGGAGCAGCATCTTACATTTGGAGAGTTTGCTCGAGGCATCGTGAACAAAAACACGGTATCATAGTGAGTGGGCTAAATGGATATTTATATGCTGTAAGTAGCTTGGTGGTCAAGTAGTTGGTCACGACGTTATATAGGGATTGGAATGGCATATTGTATTTGGTCCATGCAAAGTCATTCAATTTTATAAGTTGGTCCCAGGCGACAAGTAAGGAGAATGACCCTAGGTACAGCAATCTCTCCACAAATGCTAAGTTCGAATGGGGAAAATGGGGCAGCATAATAACTGCAATACGTAGAACGTAACAGCAACAGATGGGGTGTCGAAAGTTCTCCAAAAGTTGTATCGAACTGACCAGGTTCCCCACAACATAGAAAGGAATACGGGTTAACTCCAGCAGCATCTGAAGCGAATCAAACAAAGGTAGTGACAGTTCGAAAGACCAAGCAAAAATATACGATAGCTCCCACTCACAAAAACCACTCCCTAGACATCTTGACAGTTGGGGTCCAGGATTCCCGTAGAATTGCATGCGCATTGGAAGTTGCATGTAACGCAGACAACAGCTCTTTGAGCAATGTGCTTCTTTAAGCCCAAGCGCCTACGAGACTCATGAAGAAAGCCCCAAAAAACACGAGAAGGCAAGCATAGACACGCTTGCGACCACGCAAGAAGCGCCAGCTTTCGTCGCTAAGGAAATCCTCCGACAGTAGCTCAACAAGGGACGCAAAGGTGAGCAGTCCAGCCGAGATAGCATTCATGACGCCGACAACGATCAGGCCGGTTTCCGAGTTGGGGCTGTATAAAGTATGGGTAGCAAGGCCGATAGCTTGTCCGAGAGGAGTACTAAGTCACTAAAGTCAGCAAACATGTCTGGGGCATCAAATGAAGCCAACACCTACGTGCATCCGTATGCGAGCGCCATGAACCAAGGCTGCAGCTTGCCTTGAGGCCATTTGACGGCAGCGATCCGGGATCCGAGGGCCAGGCCTTCAAAAGTTTCTGTACAAAGATCAGTTGCCATCCTAACTCCAAGAAGCGTGTCTAAACTCACGATGAAATACAATGGCAATGAGTAGAATGATAAACTCATTTCCAATCGAAACGCTGAGCGCCATGCCAATAAAAACGCTGTGGAAAAGAATACCAAGCTCAAGCAATACACACTGAAGAAGCTCCTTGCGCTGTTGCTGCTCTTCGGACAGAGTAGGCATCTGCAGGGACTCGAGGCTCGTCTCCCCGAGGTTCTTTCTTCCTGATTGAGTGTTGTCGTCATCCTCACAAGCCTCTTCTTCAAGATTTCGAAGTCTTTCATCTCTACTGTTGAGAACAGACAGCCCCTGCCCAATGCTCGAAGATCGTCCACGCAGGGGACCCATGTCACGAATCGGAAGCATGCCTACACTTCCCATACATCCGCGTCCGTGGGAGGCATCGGCATTGGGCGCCTGGCTGCCACCGCTGGAGGTGATATCGGCGGGAGGGATGTGACGGGAAGGGTGAAAGACCATCTCAACAACAGTAACGAAAAAGATGGCCGCAAGAGCAATAGCACCGGGAATAGCAGGGTAGTCCTTATTCCAAAAGCCGCTCAAGCAAGGATTTCCGAGCGAAATGAAAGCAGTGGGAAGGAGATGAACGAAAGACGTAGCAATGAGAACGCCAGTACCGAAATGGCGTACGGCGAAGAAGAAGCGGCCCGGGATTCTCAAGCCTGGAAACTTGGTGGCCATGATGGGGAATGCGCAGGCGAGTGTCGAGATAAATAGGATGATGAAGAGAGCTCCGACGTGAAGGGGAGTGTTGTATTCATCCTTGTTGACACCTCCCTTCGCACAGGTGCCTCGTTTATGTAGCGGCGAGACCTGAGCGGGAACCAGTGACTCCTGGACCTTTGGCGATGAAGTGGTAGCAACGGGCGCGGGCGAGTTCCAAGACGAGAGAATCGTAGAGACGACAAGGACAGAGAGGACCCAGATGGTCCAGCTCCAGATGTGCGAGGCGCATGACGAGAGAGTGCCTCGAGGAAGACGGTTTTGGTCATCACCACCATCTACCGTCTTTGGATACGAGGAAAGTCCTAGAGTTTATCAGTATGTTTAGAGAGTATACTGGCGTACGACGCAATCGGCAGATGTGAAGGGAGCATGAAGGGCATCGAATTGACATACCCGAAACACGGGACAGTCGTCCCGCATCCTTGAGTGAGCCCTTGTAGGGCTCGGATGGATGATTCCCAGATTGATTACTGTCATCACATGCGCCCAAGAGTCCCCCATTAACACCTCCACTTCCATCATCCTGCCCTGCATCAACGTGCTCTCGGAGGTTGGAGATGCCATTTAGATCCTGACGCGTGGTGTGAGTAGCGGCCAGGGGCGAAGGGGCCTGGTTCCAGGACAGATGGCGGAGGTAGGATTCGTCTGCTTTGGATAGACAGATCATTGTGAAAGAGGTCCAAGATGTGATCTTGCGGTGGGTCAAGGCAAGGTCAAGGGAGGAGATCGATCTGGCAACGTTGAGTTTTCACAGAGGCCACGCAATCGCAGTAACAATCAGAGTCAGACTGAAGACGGGAGTCAATGTCTATGATGTGAGAATGTAAACAGTTGAAGCGACGTGTAAATAGGTAAAGCAATTGATCAAGGTACTGTAACGGAGGACAAAAGGGTTAAAGGTGAAAGTCAAAAGCTGCTTACCTTGGGTAAGGCAGTTACGAGCGACCGATTTTACAGGCTAGCGAAACCCGGGGGGCGTCACTGCCGTGGGAACTGGGGAAGGGCCCCCGCCGAATCAGGTAAGAGTTTTGACTCGGGAAGTCGCGACCCCGATTTCGCCCGCGTGACGAGGAGCCATTTGGGTCATTAGGCAGGTACCCAACACGAAGTACCGGTTCCCCAAGTGGGCTCTTCCGTCCGATCTGGTTGGTTCGTCGTACCTGGCGCACGGGCTTAGACGGAAAAAGTACGAGCTGCGCTTGTACTGTGTCACAACGCGCTCCGTTCCTGCCCCGCAAACGCCCTCCGTCGAGACCCGGTGGTCGGTCGGGAAGAGGCATCCGGGCGGCTTAGACCTCGGAGGACCTCCGTAGAGGCTCCATAAACATTCACGATGTCTTAGGTGATCACTCGATGTGAGGACAGACTTGGCGGTGAATCTCACGTCTTACGTCTGGCGCAAGAAGACTTTTGAAGTTTGATCTAGATTCTTACCCCACAAGAGAAATACCTAGGTACCCGGCTTGAACAAAGGTACGTACTACATATAGGTAGGTACGTCTCCCAAATTCCATCAAGAAATGAGCTACGGGCACATTCCGTATCTCGTGCGGGGGCACGGCATATTTTAGACCACCTACCTAAGGTAGTAAGTAGTTACTGTACGTTCAGTCTTGGCCACCTTGGTAGTGGAGTACATGAACTCGGTGAGTCGAGGTGAGGGTGAACGGTATTGCCTACCTGGAAACGACGACTGGCTTTTTATTGGACCACGAAGCCGTATGCTTGGGCCATCAATAGCTGACATCATCGCTGGACTAAATCACGGATACCCTCAAACAAACCCATAAGCCCTCGCGAATAGACCTGACATCTTTTGCTTACCCTGCCTCATAATCTTCAAGGTTCAAAAGCTGACCAGAACTCATCCGAAATGGCCCTCCCTCCCAAGTTCGCCGGGCAAAAGCTCCAATTCGCTTCCCCGCCCTCGTCCTCGTCCGCCGTCGCTCACACAACTCACACGCTCGAGTTCTACCTCGACTACTGTTGTCCCTTCTCCGCCAAGATCTTCGGCACCCTTCGATCCGCCGTCATCCCCACCGTCAAAGCCAACCCGGCCTGGGCCTCAAGCCTCACCTTCATCTTCCGGCAGCAAGTCCAGCCATGGCACCCATCGTCTACGCTCATGCACGAGGCCGGCCTGGCCGTCCTGCGCATCGCCCCGGAGCGCTTCTGGGACTTTAGCGCCGCGCTGTTTGACGAGCAGAAGGATTTCTTTGATGTGTCTGTCGTCAACGAGACGCGCAATGCTACATACCGCCGCCTCGCCAAGGTGGCTGCCAAGGCGGGCGTTGACGAGGAGCAGGTTTACCATTTGCTCGAGATCCCAGACAAGCCGGGCGAGGACGGAGCGCTGAATGCGGGGAACCAGGTCACAAACGACCTCAAAGTCATCACCAAGATGAACCGGTTGGTGGGCGTGCACGTTACGCCCACAGCCGTATATGACGGTGTTGTGCAGGATGTTAGCTCAGGATGGAACAAGGAGCAGTGGGTTGAGTGGTTGGAGAAGAATCTTGTTTGACAGCTATTGAGAGAGGGAAGAGATAAAACTCACAAGCTCTGGTGATAATTAATTTGATAGTTGCTGATCGCTGAAAATGAACGCATGGTTCAACCACGTTAACTTGTGATATGGTCGATTACTGCTGGCTGCCGCTATCATGTGTGTAGTGTTAATATTGATGCACTCCTGTGCCAATCAGATGCCCCCACATTCGCGTCCCGAACCGCGTCTTTCCTGACTAGGATCTTTTCGACTTCATCCCCATGAGCCTCTCATCAAAATCACCAATCACGCATTGAACCACAATGCTCCAGCTAAGAACGATAATTCCAAGGCTATGGCCAAGCCAATTGGCGCCTCTTTCTCGTCAGACAGTTCCTTCACAGCCTCTATCTCTCCCTCGGACCCTCCGCCGATCCCTGCAGAAATCTCTACAGCAGTCTCAACTACGATGCTACGTCCAACCTGCCTCCCCTCCTCCCCAAAAGGCCAGTCGCATAGAGGATGAGCTTAAACGACAAGCTAGAGCTTCCTCTAAAGGCAGCAAAGAGTTTGGTACGCTCAGTCAGTTTTGGGCTGAGCAATGTCTATGAAATGTACTGATCTGACCTGTACGATAGAACTTCCTGAGAGGCTGATCATCTATCACGCCGGTACAGGCCGCACAACTTTCCTAGCCATGGTCAAAATCACGACGTTATTCCTCGGCGCATTCTTTTGCTTCATCGTCACGCCGAGCTATATCAAAGCCGAAAAGCCCGAGTGGGAGACTGCAAGTGGTATGTCACTCTCACAAATCACCTCTCACTCATGATATCACCACCATGAGATGTCGAGTCTACAGGACATATATATATATATGAAGACTGACATTGACCAGTCGTTCTATGCGGCATCATTCCCATTCTTTTTGTCGCTTACACAACCTCCCCCTTTGTCACCCACATCCACCTTCACCTCCCCCCCTACGCCCGCACCTCTCGCGCCATCCTTGAGCGCTTCGTCCGTACTCTCCCGCCCTCCACGCCTCTCACCCTCACCACCATGAGCGCCATCTCCAAGCCCCGCTACAGTAGCCTCCAGGCCGGCGACCTGGCTTCAGTGCGCCGCCGCTTCGGCCTCATCAACTATGTCCGCGACACGACAGAGGAGAACGCCAAGCGCCGCTGGTACATGTTCCGCGCTGTTGGTAAGTTCTACGTCCAGGATAAGAGGCCGCAGAGGAGGGTGAGGTATGAGAACAAGAAGAAGGACAAGGTCGATGGTTGGATTTGGGATGCCATCAAGGAGCGGATTGACAAGAGGGTGCAGAAGGCTCCCTCGGCATAGTAGACGAAGCCCTGAGTCAAGTTCTCGCCGGCTCCCTTGTCTGTATGCTACTTTTGTTCATGTACCATCACATCGACAGCATTCACCATGTATCTAGGCCACTCAAGCCGTCACAACACCATACCAAATCATCCCCATAACCCCGCCCATCAGAATAGCCACTGGCGGACTCACCCCCAACCACATACCACCAAAGAAGCTCGTCGCCGTTGTCACAACCCACCACGACTCGACCGAAAGACTCGTCCCATTCCTGTACCCTTCATCAATGTACCCAATCTGCCACAGGCGATACACAGCCGTATAAATCAGACCGACCGCCGCCGCGTTCAATCCTCGAACCGCAGCCTTTACCCATCGCCATTGGCGAATCGTTCCCCAAAGCCCCATGGTTCCGTGGACGAGCATCATGCCCGGCGTGAAAATACCCACGAACCCAATCACGGCGCCCGCCGCGGAACTGTAACCGCCATTGATAGCCGTGAGACTCCCCAGGTAAACTGCAAAGTTAAAGTTCGGACCCGGGAATGCCTGGATCAAAGCAAGCCCGATCAGAAAGTCCCGGGGACTCACCCAGCCCTCAGCGACGATGTACTCGCGCAGCAGTGGGATGACGACGGGACCGCCGCCAAAGATGATGGTTCCCGCGAGATACATATTGGCAAAGAGGCGGTAGAGGAGGGGCAGATCCGGGATCGTGCCGCGCAGGACCATGACGATGATGAAGCTGATGAGGAAGAGGCCAATGATGAACAAGCCCAGCTTCCACGACATATCGAGGGTTCGCTCCAGGGGGATAATGCGTGGTTCGTCGTTGGTGTACAGTATCGAGGCTTCCTGCGACGCGCGCTGAGGGTCACTGATAGAGCCATTCCTCCTGATAGAGTCATTGCTCCTGATAGAGCCATTGCTCCTTTGTGATAATCCCACCTCATCAACACGAGCAGGCTCCCTGTCTGGTATATCAATCGCCGCCTCCTCTTCTCTTCCTCTTCTCCTCTTCACCATCGCAACAACCCTCCTTGCAGGTCCATGCAGCCATCGATAATCATGCACCACCGTCGCAACTCCAGCAACCACCATGAGCGCGGGAAAATACCAAAGCGCATTGTACAGCATGCCCACCGAGGCACTCAGGAATACAACCACACGCGTCATGCGATCCGTAATGGCCTTTTGCGATAGCTGCACAGCCGCAAGGACAATAATGCCAACAGTTGCGGCGTTGAGGCCAGAGAGGAGAGCGTAGACTTGACGAGGTAGTGATTCGCCAACATTGGAGACACCAATGGAAAGGGCGTACATGCCGATGGCACCAGGAAGGCTAATTCGGGGTTTTAATTTCTTGTCTTCTGTTTCTGAGAAGCAAGGGGTTAAACATAGGAGCAGCGCAACCATACCTCCATATAAAGAATCCCAATATCGCCGACAGGAATCCATTGTGGATGAGATTGATGCAATAATGCATCTTTGTACTTGCTGGTCCGGATAAGGCTTGACACACACTAAACAGTTCCTGATACTGTCCCGGTGCGTCAATATTCGGAAGCCTTCATATGGAAGTTGGGATAGGTAGGCAACTTACCATCTGCTCATCCAACCATTGCAGTCTCACTGCAAACTTGTCATAGAACTGTTCAAGGGCATCAGCAACTCTGCAGTCTCAATGCAGTTGACTTATACTTACAATCTTAAAGTGCACGGGTGGCCCCCCAAACGACGTAAATCCCATGTGCCAGCTCTGTCGCACCGTGCTCCCAAGCCTCTCCACGGGCACACACCCACGATCGCGGTCCGCCATGCTATATTACCGCTTTGCCACGAAATTGAGGCTACTCAAAAGTCTCGCGGGCGCTCCAACATGTCAAGGATGTAGAATCTAAGAGAAAAGGAAAGCAAAGAGTGAAAAACGGACCGGGGATATTGCGTGCTCGTCAAGAACGCCAAGACAATACATAATGGGTATGCAGGCTCCTAATAAAAGAGCGCCAGTACGTGGGGTTCCACCAATTAGCGGCCATTGAACGAGTTTAATTCAACGCCAGAGAGAACCGGGGATTGCTAAGAAAGATGACGAATGAAACTTCTACACGCGACCTAATGGGATCCTCACCTCTACCATCAGGAACGATAGCCTCACTCCCAAGCCATTCACAAGCACGCTTGATATTTCTCTTACATATACTACAGCAATAACACTTCAGTGCTTCAAAATAGCTCACCAGGTTCACTGGTTTTTTAATTCCAAGAGCGCCAAACAAGCAACCATGATATTCCTATGTTGCAGCCGAGTTCCAGAACCATTGCTCCAGTGCCTTTTGCTTTACCCCCAAGTAGCCCGTTCTCCAAAGGCCTTCTCACCAATCAAGTAGACAAATATTAATACACTGATCCTGCGAGCCCGGTCGAAATACAGTCCCCTTTTCATACTCGCCCCATCAGTTGATCATTCGTTCGAAAATCAAACGCCTCCATCATAGCTCGTTATATGCTCCTCCGTCGAGTCCGTCGAACCAATGCAGCTATCCACATGTGCCATAAATCAAGACAAACTACCTCTCCCCACTGGTTTCTTCCAAACATCGTCATCATACAAAAGACACCTGTTCATGGAGCGTCTCCTAAGGAATGTGTCGTGCATCCTCCAAGCCTTCCCCTAAACAAACTCCGACAAAGGAAAGGAAAGGCAGGCAGGCAGGCAGGCCAGTTTCTTGTAGCCAAGGCTTACTTAGAGTCCTCATCGCCAGGTTGCGAGAGAAGCCACCAACCCAATGGGGACCAGCCTCATTAGAATACCGCCTCGGAATGTTGTGGCTCAGTCAATAGTCATGCCTATCATTCAATGCCTCTTCATCACTGGGTCCCCCTCGTAGTCCCAGGCACGCTTAATTCCGCTCTGATACACGCTTGCAACCGACTCTTGCCACATAGCTGGCGTTACAAAATTCGGCACAGGCGCAGATGAGTATTGTGACGGGGAGATTTGGTGCGATCCAGTTGGCATCGAAGCCTGGACTGCCTGGATGTCCTGGATGGTAGGAACTTCCGTAGCACCTGAGGACGACGCGTTAAGAGGGCTGGGTTGAGGTGGGGTGGAGCTGGGTTGTGTATGAGTAGGCGTACCAAATGTCGTGTTCCATTGTCTGTACAGCCTGGTCAGCAAGGTACAGAGGCTGGCAGAGCTCCTGCCAGGGCGTTGGTAACAACCTACTCAAAGATTCGTGACGGATTCCATCCTGGTTGATCCGCAAGGGACATGCTCTGATGCATTCCTGGAGCCTGAGTACCTTGCGACATCATGACGAGCGACTGTACAGCTGGAGAGTCACTCTTGCTGTCCACAGGGCCCGCGGAGATAGGAGGTGTAATGGGGTGGCTGGTATAACTGACTTGTTGAGCACCGTGGCTGTCCAGGTGCTGATCCATGGATCCTGTTCGATGGATGACGGGCCGGTATGCCTCCGAACCTCGCGGTGGGCTAGAGTGACTGGATAGATGAGGGCTTCCATAGGGAAAGGATGGCTTCAGCACGAACGGCTTCCGTACATCGGCCGAAAACGCCTCTCGTAGGGTATTGATCTGCTTCTCCAGCTCAGGCATGGACCAGGCTTCCATTACCTTCTCCAACACTCTCATATGCCTCGTAAAATATTCACGTGCATCAGTATTAAAATCAGGATCTGGAGAAACAATGGCAACCTATAGAACCAAGTCAGTATACGATGTCGCGTCATTCTTCATATCGTCTTACCAAGTGAATGACAATGCAGGAAAGACCGCCGTAGAGAGAAAAGCTGAACCCCCTTTGCATGCACTGGAGGCCAGTGAGCCCATAGGTATTGAGAGTAGCCTCCTGCATTCGGCAGAGAGCCTTGGCCGAGCTGTAACAAATCATCATGTGGCGTTTCCATCTTCCGTCTGCGGCGTTGGGATCGAGGAACGACAAGATTGGCCGATGAAACAGGATCAAGGCCAGATAATAGTAGGCGTGCATGTTTCCAAGGAAGTGTGACGGGATCCAAGGTGGTGATCCATCTGGAGGAAACGATACAGCCAGGTCTGGAGGCAGCTCCGTCAGCCATGTGCTAAAATCCTGACCCAACTGTTGAAATTCGGGGTCAATGCCCCAATCTTTCCGCCTCTTGAGCCTCGAATAAACTTTGCTCATTGTAGCGATGGTCCGCACTACCTGAGCAAAGTAGCTGAAGTTTCGAGACACATGATACTCAGAGTCATCGCAACCAGGAATGGGCCTTGGGATAGTGAAGTCCACCGAGTCAACGTGAACAGCACGGTCATGCCGACCTTGAACCCATTAGTCGTCATATCGACCACGTCGAATTCATGGAATCTTACCTTGGGGAGCCCCAACCATCACCTCGCATACAAACACAACCTGCCAAACCCGCGTGCGAAGTTGGCACTCTGCGGGGCTGCAATCACAAGGGCGGCCCGCCTGATGGTCTTCATAGTGCTCGTCCAGACCTAGGTCCTTGCCCATCTGGACGCACTGTACAATAGTCATCCATGAACGATAATAGTACCCTCGTTTAGGTGCCGCTTCGCGGGCCTTGAGGATCATCAGCAGGGCTTGAAGGGTGCTCAATCTTGGAACATCCATGAATGAATCCGCATGCCCTAGGGTGTGTCAGTCTCCTGTAATGCTCGAACCGGACAGAGACCGCAGGTGTGCTTACTAGAGGCGAGGGCAAGCCATTGTTGGCCTTCAGTTGGCTCCTCGGCTAATCGACCACCAATCGCAAAAAGAGCTTCTAGGATCAGTGGTGATATCGCTTCTCGATCCGTATTCCATTGCTGATAGAAAGCCGTTTTGCATAGAACGGGGACGTAAGGGTGAACGTGCGCAAAGTAGAGGTCGAAGTAGTGGAGTGCTGTCTCTTCATCGGGCATCAGCTCGGGGGGTATGCGAATTTTAAGGCCGGGTGCCGGCATCATTGGTGGCAGAGCGTTATTATAATCATCGGAGTCTTCAATGGCGGGCGCCTCTTCTCGTCTAAAAGACGCCTTGTTCCTAAGATACGGAGCTGTATAAAGGTATTAGAAGATGCCCAAGTTTACCGATTTGCATAGACAAAGTTGATGAAATCTCACCTGTGCCCATCTCATTAACCTTCAGCGTCCCCAGTAGATCCGCGAGATCGTGATGCTGATACTCCCCCGGAGAGTATCCCTCTGGTGAAGGCTGCTGCTGAGCCGAATGCTGGTGCATCGGCGGTGTGGGGAATACATTATGACTGGCATACGATTGCTCGATCATAGAACCCGGAGGCGGAACGGCTCCATAGTGCATGTTTCCGGGTTGCTGAGAGGTATCGTAAGGAACCGGTTGATATGATCCCGTGCTTGGGTCGGGGTAGCCCGAGTGAGTAGTGTACATGGCAGTCGATGGTGGCTTGGCCCCGGAATTTAGAACCTGTTGCTGCATGGACATTTGCTGATATGGATCAGAAGGGTTCATAGGCGAAGTGTCATAAGTCGTCGAGTCATTAGCTCCATCGAAGCCATTAGGCCGAACGCAATGCAGCTTGAGCCTGATACAGGCGGAACATGGCCATGTATTTGTCGTCGCGGCATCGCATTTGATCTTTCGTCTTCGGCAGCCCTCGCAAGCTCTCATAACTGGTACCAAAAGTTTCAGCATTCATATACACAACATTGTTGCTGCAGGCGCAGAATATGCTATACCTTTCAACCGCTTGTGGCGGTTGTGCTCGTCTACAAAGACATAATCTGCAATGAAATGTTAGAAAGCCCGACACATAATGACAATCCTTAAGGCGCGGTGGGATGACCACGCACTCTTCTGAGTCTCGCGCTGCGTATATTGCTGCGGCGCAAACGAAAACGAATTCATCTGGGAGTTTTGTGGTAGAATACGGCGGACGGAGGGGTCGCTGTCGGACATGGTAAACGGCGGTGTTCGGAGGTCTCGGCCTCTAAGAACGTCGAACGGCGGTAGTAGTGACGGCCAACATGAAATCGGCGCGCAATGCGGAAGGATAGAAAAGAAGCGGGTGCGTAGGAGGATGGTCGATCAAGTGGTCGTATGCTTTCAGAGGTCGCGCGCAATGGTAGAGTATGATCGCGGGGTGGAGTGAGGCTCGTGGAATCGGTCTCGGCAAAAGCAACGATAAGCGGTAAATAGGGCAGAATCAGCTCGACCATGGAAGAGCAACGTCTGTACAGGAAGCACGATATATATCAAGCGCAATGAGACGAAATGCGCTGTGGCAGGATATGTGCGAGAGCGAGACCTGCTGGAGACGTATTATTCGGCGTGTCGGGGCGTGTCGGGGCGGCGAGGGCTAAGGCAGTTCTTTAAACTGAGCCGTAGGGTCAGGTGTTTGGGTCACTGTGTGTGGCTTTGGCTTTTGACTTTGTCCGGAGCAGGGCGACGGCAGCAAGCGCATGGGTACTTCGCCAGGGGCCGTGACCCTGGAGCTTTGAGCCTTGGCTTGCTTGGCCTTTTGAGACTGACGGTCAGGTAAGTGTTCGACGTACCAACTGGGTCAAGGCTCTCAGTCTTCCTCGACTGGGCTGGGCTGGGCTGGGCTGGGGCTGGGATGAGAGCAGAT
>JAAVUK010000599.1:0-10650 GCA_014899095.1 Fusarium buxicola
ACCACAACCACAGGGCTCGTGGGCGAGCTCCGTATGCGAATGAAAAGACTGTCTGGGGGCATTTTGCTGGCCGTTCTCCGTCCAAACCTTGGACCACGCCATCCCTTGGTCCTTTGGTGTACCAGGGCCCCCTGGCTATCGGAGGTGTCTGGTGCAAGAGTGTCGAGCAGCCAGCAACCAGTAACTTGACAGTGACGAGCGTGCATCCTGAGTTGGTTCATTCAATTGGTTTTTACATTTGATCGAGATCTGGCACGCGTTAGTCCTTGTTTGTGCTGGCTCGTCTACCCAGCCTTGCAAGCATTTCCGCTTTGGGCTACTGGCCTCGTGGAGACGCCGTGCAACTCCCTGTCTGTTTTTCGGACCGCTTATCTTAAGCAAGCAATGGAAGTCTTCAACGTCCAAGGCCAGCAAACCTCCACCACGACTTGCTTGACTTGCTGATGCTAGTTAGCTTGTTAGTTGCGGGCTACTGTATGCACAAAGCTCCCCGGGGCCCACTCCGACTCTCGCGCTTCCATCGCATGGGGAGCCACCTCCTATGTGACGCCGGCGCAGCGTTATGACGACGACAGTGCAGTCCATGCTTGTTGCTCGACCACGACAACCGCCTCACACCATCGACTTTTCCCGCTCTTCCATTTATTTTCCTTTCTTTCCCTTGAATTAAACCCCTGTTCCCCTCCCTCAGAGGCCAAGACTCTTGTTAACCTGCCAAAGCCACAAATCATCACGGGTGGTGTTTTCTGATCTGTTCTGTTCTGTTGTGTTTTGTTTTCTCTCCTTTTCTCTCATCTTTGAAGGCCCGGCCTAAACTTGTCTCTCGTTCCTTGTTTCATAACGCAACCGCCCGCCTCTCCGTGCCGTCGACTCCGGGACCACCGGATCGAGAGCTTACCTTGGACATCTCGTATCGTGAAGCCTCCAGCTCACATCTTGACAAGCGCAGGCCCGCGTCTGTCGTTTGCGTTGCTCAGCATCGCTTTACCCTCAATTCCTCGTACCTGGCAGCTTTCAGCATGCCTGCGACGTGACCTAGACCTCACATGCTCCTGGGGCAACTCTTGGGCTCAGCTCACCCTTCGACGTCATTCCCAATATCCGAACATCTCTCGCATCCCATCAAAGCCATTCCCTTGCCGCCGATCCCCCGACCGAATCTCAACTCGCACCGTGATTCCACCGTTTTCTACGCGCACGCTGTCTCTACCTCTTCGCAGCCCACAACTCTCTCCTTTTGAGGTTTCCTCGCGTGACTGTCTGCAGTATCCCTAACGCCTCTCCTTCGGCCAAAAGAGCTGTCATTCATATCATAGCCTGCACCCGCATTCTCGGCCTCACTTACTCCTGCACACGTTGGTGCTACCAACCCCAAATTGTTCGACGACAGGCGTTGACGCCAAACGTTCCCGCATCCCGCTTCAAACGGCAACGCCTGCGGAGGGCTTTCGGTTTGATTTGACGAAACTCCAAGATATAGTAGTCGAGGCCTGAGACAAATTGACGCCGAGACGACCCTGTTCCTCCGTCCTCACGAATTACATTACACCTGACAACGTCTTTCGCCCCAGGAGACGCCTCGTCGTATCCAAGTCAGGAGCTTAGTTTCATACGGATAGATCCTGTCTTTTTGGCGGCATGCGAGGCATCCACTAATCACCTTCTTCTCCATCTTTGCTGATCTGGGGAACTACAAAGAACTGGGGCTTGATACCGAATACCGACGATCGACCAAGACTGCGAACTTGACAACACCATGAATGCCGAAAAGTGGAGGAGGAAAACTCTCCCGACTCTGCGAACGACGCCCCCTCTTCCAATCCCTCACGATGCGACCAAGGAACCCGAAAATGTGGATGGAAAGAAGCCCCGCGTCTTCTCCAAGGCGCTCCGCTCCCTCAGCAACTCCTCGATGGAGTCCATGTCCCAACCCCCATCTCGAAACTCGTCCTCTACTCGACGTCTCCAAAAGTCTCACTCCGGTTCCGGGTCCATGATCGATAGAATTCATCGACGAGTCTCGAGCGCGTCCCCGATGAGCGTGTCAGCTCCCGAGTTCTCCTCGATGCCCCCCGAGGTGCCC
The DNA here is from genome assembly GCA_014899095.1 of Fusarium buxicola. Classification (NCBI taxonomy): domain Eukaryota; kingdom Fungi; phylum Ascomycota; class Sordariomycetes; order Hypocreales; family Nectriaceae; genus Fusarium; species Fusarium buxicola. The sequence goes on from JAAVUK010000599.1 coordinate 2,084, forward strand.
TACGCTTCTATGGAACTTGTTCAGTTCGGGCCCCTCAAGACCGACGTTTCGCTCCTCAAAGCTCGTTCCGAATATCTGGTCCTCACAGATACCTGCTTGGTCAAGTTTGGTGGCACAGATGCTGCAAAGGCTGTCTTCCCACAGCTAGGCCAGGGGGGTGGAATGTTGAAACCAAGCAACGCTCAGTACTCCGGCAGCAAGTCGTCGGCAACAGATATTCGTATGGAGATTCCTCTGCGTTCCATCGTTGCTGTTTTCAACGAAGAAGGCTCAAGCCCTCGATTCGGTATCGAGGTGTGGTGGTTTTCTCAGTGGCCCAAGCTGGCATACTCCAAGTCGCACCTGTTCTTCATGCTTCCCAAGGACCGTGATGACTGGCTAGCCAGCATTCAGCAAGCTTGCAGGATGAGCCTCAGGCGATCACCGCCTCCCTCGCTTATCCCTGGTAACCTGAAAGCGAGAATCAATCACATCGTGGAAACCACGGAGCCCGTTGCTAACAACACCGTCTCGAAAATACTGACCTTTCCGGTTGTCAGGCGCACAATTGGCCTGCCTCAGAAGGCCAATTCTGCTGAAGAGTCCCAGCATTTTGTGGATGGCCCGTCGTTTTACATCGTTATCGGACCGTGTATGCTGTACTTCCTTGAAGTTCTCAAGGCAGATTATGCAACTACCCCAGGTGATCTACGTGTAAAGGTCCAGTCCTTTGGCACAGTATCACTCATCCGTTTCCGAGCATCCGTTGCGTCGCACGAGCAGAGATTTGTTATGAGCTTTCGGTAAGCCACATCAGGTTTTGTCCTAGCTGAGTTATTCTTGTACTAACTTCATCTAGACTGCCACTCGGCCGCGAGAACAGGCTCGAACTCGCCAGTGTTCACTACCGACGGGTCATCGAAGCCATGACCAAGGTCGACCGAGAACTCAAGCCCATGTGGCCGCAGCACTTACAAAAGGCCATCTTCGACATCAAGGGCCTGCCCCCGCCACTTCAATTGACCTCTGGCAATGACTTGGGTGGACTCGAGAGAAGCTTGCACGCATACTGCGCCGCCTTCAAGGTTCAAGTTCCTCGATGGACTATCGAATGGAACACGCCCTCTCAACCAGCGTTTCGCCTTTTACCTTCTGGGACCCAGGCATACTCTACGCTACAGCTGCTTGCTCTATTCCGAGCATTGCGTTACAATAGCTATTTCAAAGAGCTCTCTTTCCGCAATATCGACTTATCTGGCCTTGCTGGCAAGAAGGATTATTCTCATTTTGGAGACACCATCGCTTATACATCTTTGAATGGTGAAGCTCCTTTCAACTGGCAGTTGCACAATCGACTAACTTGAATAGGTATTAAAATATCGGAAGAGCATTATGATATACTGATGCAAGCGTCTGTCCTCAGTCAGGAGATGCATGCTCTGGCTTTCTCGTCCGAATCAATCCGGAGTATGGATTTGAGGAATATTCTGGGCTCTCGAAGCACGATAGGGCGCACGAAGGATCCCGAGGGTGCTCGCAGAGTTAGCTCAGAGGTCCTGCGCCCCATTCTCATGTTGCTGAAGCGCCAGGCGTGCCTGTGTCATAGCATTACTATGTCTGGCAACCTCCTCGCTCCGGCCGACGTTGAAGAATTAGGTTAGTTGTTTGCATTGCCGGTTTCCTAATCCTTGCTGATCTTCGGCTAGCCAACCTGCTCGTTATTGATGAGGTATACATGAGGAAGCTCGATTTGTCAAATTGCGGACTTGGTGACGAGGGCCTCGCAACGCTATGGACTGGCATCTCTGGTCAAGGCTCCAGCTTGCAGCACATCGACACCTCCGAAAACCAGGGCACAGTCAAATTCGATGTCATTCATTACTCCCTTAGCCAGCTTCAGGCTATCAGGAAGCTCAACATTGCTGGAAACACCCGCATTCCTTTAGATACTCCGCTATTTGAGGAGGTAGTACTGAACTCTTGGGCCCTGGAGGAACTTGATTTGTCTGGAATTGCCGTAAGTCGGAGCACCATTTGCTAGCATGATGAACGCTAACATGCGCTGCACAGCTCAACGGCCCGACCATTGACATATTGACTGGGTACTTGGCGTCACACAGTTCGGACAACCTTCGGGTGCTTCGCTTGAGCAAATGCGGCCTATCGGGTGCTCAGATAGCTCAGATGTTCTACGCAATGGGCCCGGCCAGGCAAATAACTCTATACATCAACGGCAGTCGCTTAGACGAAGGGATTGATGATTTGTGTGCCGTGATGACTGAGGGTTTCGGTCCCTGGGGTCTATTCGTGCAAATGATCGAGTTTGCGCTGGAGGCGAACTACATCAAGCTTTTGAGAGCACTGACAGTCAACACGACGATCGAGTGCCTCAGCCTTGCTGGCACCGCTACTCCCGACTCGGCCAGCGAGACAGCCTGCAAGGCGCTCTCAGATCTCTTCTCCAATAATAACACCATTAGATTCCTCGACCTCTCTGGCTTTGACGCCAAATTAGACGAGGGTCGTCTCGGTCGACGTTTCTCTAAGGCCCTAAGCGGTCTTCGATCGAACACACGGATCGAGCATCTCCGCGTGCGGAGTCAAATGTTGAATGTCAATATCGGAGACTTGGCGGAGGCCATCTCTGCTAACAAGACAATGCACAGTGTCGACTGCGAGGGTAATGATTTTAACCTGTCTAATTTCAGACATCTTGTCCGGCACCTGAGCGATAGCACGACTATTCGCTACTTCTCAGCTTTTTCGGATCGAGATCTCACCCAAACTATTCAAAAGTCGGTCGACAGTGCTGTAGCAACTGCCACCTCGGCACGCAGGCAGTCAATGATCTCAAGATTGCGACACGAGAAGGCTCCGCAGAGCGTCAGTGAACCTCTTGCGCAGCAACTGAGAGGAGGATGGGAAGATGCGGTGAAGACCCAGCAAGAGGTTCTTGAAAGGAACCAACTACTCTTCGAGGAAGGAGAAGACGGTCGAACCGATACAGGCCATGAGGGGTACATGTTTGGCGATGGTGAGGAAGACTTTTGCAAGGCATTCGGTGGGCTTGCACTTCGGGCATTCGAGTCCAAGAGGGCCAAGAGTCGCCGCGCGTCAAACCCATCCTTGAACCCGAAGAGGGCCAGCACCATATCCTTGGCCGCGACTCGTTTGATTGGAGCTGAGCCAGGCGCCAGAGTTTCAAGGTCTTGGTCAAGGTCGTACTCGATCGTCTCGAGCGAGGGGGGCATGAGCGCAGCAGCGGAGAGCCCAAGCACAGGCTCAGCAGTACCTACGCCTCCCGAGCTTGAGAGCCCAGTTGACAAGGAGTACCTCCCAGGCAACCAGCAGGATCCCCAGGACGAGCCTCCAGATTGCGACTACACCTTCGCCGACCCTCAGGACACAGACTTTGGGCTGGAGCTACGAGCGCATCGACGGTTCTGGAGTGACGAAGCTGGGTGCATCGAGGAAGAAGATAACGGGATTCAAGTTGATGAACGGCGTACATGAAGATGGATGTATGAACTTATGGAAGGATATGTACGAGGAAGCTAACACTTGGTCGACCTTCTCGACCATTTTGGAGTTCTTTTGTCAGGCATAAGGCAGCAGGCGTTAGACGGGATTTGGTATTGGTAATGGCGGTTTCAGTCCAGTTTTGCGCATACTCTTGATACCCTTCGCTAGTTTCCTTTTAGACAAGTCGAATTGATAGTTTCTAATATGCAATTGGGGCTCTCAGTGATGAAGATTGCTCACGTTCTTCTTAACGCATCACCAGTCCTACTAGTCCTCCAACATTAGCTGCTGAAGACCGTCGTCGTCATGTTACATATGAAAGTATCCGTGATAGCGTGATAACCGAAAAGGATTCGTGCCACCCCGTGGACAGATGGGAAAAGGCCGCGAATCCCTGTTGGTCTATAGAAGAGAGCCCAAGCCACCTCAATTTGCTTTGGGCACCTGCAGTCTTCCGTTTTACAGGGGGGCGGGCCACTGGAAGCGCTGCACTGCACTTGGGGGAACTCTACCTACTGGAACCCTCAGCAACCGGGCTGGCGACTGGCTCGTCATCACCAACCAAGCCACTCTCACTCTCTTGATCCTCCATCATCACATTCCGGATGCCCTCCGCCCAATCCACGAACGTCACCTGAGGGTTTTCGACCTTTCATATTGTAATTCTCATATCTCGTACTGCATTTCTATTTTTCCTCATACTGCGGGAGCTTCCACGCTCCGAAAAGCGATATTCGGTTCCTCGTAACCCCGAATTAGTGTCTCCTCGACCCCCGAACGAGCTTTCATACGTGGTCTTGACAACAGGAACCAGGACGCCAGCTCGCCCGCCATGTATTCCAACTCGAACGCCTTCTTAGGCGGCAATAGCCAGCGACCTGGCGCCCAGCAGCAATATGGCGGAGGATCGTTTGGCAACTTGGGTGTAGGCCAGCAGCAGCAGCAGCAGCCAGGCCAGCAACCCAGTCCCTTTGCGCCTCAGCCCACGGGCTTTGGACAGGCTCCTTTGCAACAGCAGTTCACCGGCTTCCCAATACAAGGTCAGGGATTGCAGCCGAATCAGCCGCTTCAGCAGCAGTTCACGGGTTTTCCGGGACAGCAGCCTCAGCCCCAGCCTCAGCAGCAGCAGAGCTTCCAGACTGGCGCTCCCCCGATGCCGTCGATTCCGCCGCAGTTCCAGCAGCAATTCCAACAGCAACCGCAGCAGCCGGGCTTCCAGTCGAACCCGCCGACCAGCTTCTCTGCCTCACCGCAGCAAGCCTCCGGACCGGCCAACCCGCCGCCGCCGCCGCCGATGAAGCCTCAAGCCACCGGCTTCACTGAAATGGCTGCGTCCTTCCATACTGGCGGGACCTCAAAGCCGCGAGGACGCAGGGCAGAGAAGCAGCCCAATAAAATCCCCAACATCCGACTGTCTTTCATTACGGCGCAGGATCAAGCCAAATTTGAGACCTTGTTCAAGTCCGCCGTGGGAGAAGGTGGGATGACAATGTCGGGAGAGAAGGCGCGCGACCTTCTTATGCGATCAAGGCTCGATGGCGACTCGTTATCGCACATCTGGTGAATATCTCTCATAATGCTATAGCGACTACTGCGGCTGACCCTAACGTTTCTCAGGACCCTCGCTGATACCACCCGTGCCGGCCAGCTCTACTTCCCCGAATTCGCGCTCGCCATGTACCTGTGCAACTTGAAGCTCACCGGCAAGCAGCTGCCGCCGAACCTGCCCGACAATATCAAGAATGAGGTTTCAAGCATGGTGGATATCATCAGCTTCAGTGTTGCCGACGAGAGCGGTCCCTCGGCCAGCACTCCCGCTCCGGATATCAGGACCAACACTGCAACACCGCCTACTATCCAGCAGCCTCAGCCCCAGGCGTCGAGCTCGCAGCTTCTCCAGACCCAGATGACGGGTTTCCCTGGGCAGCCGACAGGATTCGGGCAGCAGGGCATGCAATCGCAGCAAACGGGCTTCATAGGGATGCAGAGCAACCCGCAGGCCACCGGATACAATGGCCCCCGACCTCCAATGCCCCCAATGCCTACGGGTTTTGGTCAGTCGCTATCTCCGGGTTCCGCAGGCGGCATGGCTGCTCCTCTGAACGCCCAGCCTACAGGACGACCTGGTCAGTGGGGTCTAGTAAATGCTCCGTCCACTGGCCTTCCCAATATCGATGCTCTCCAGGCCCGAATGATGCCTCAGCAGGGTCGGGAGGGTGGCAACTTTACCACCCAGGGTCTTCAAGGAAACGCCGTTATTCCATGGGCGATCACCAAAGAAGAAAAGACTCGTTACGACTCTCTCTTCAAGGCCTGGGATGGCCTTGGTAAGGGCTATATCGGTGGCGACCAAGCCATTGAGATCTTTGGCCAGAGTGGGCTCGAGAAACCTGACTTGGAAAGAGTGTGGACATTGGCAGACCACGGCAATAAGGGACGTCTTGATCTTGACGAGTTTGCCGTGTCCATGCATTTGATCTACAGAAAGCTCAATGGATACCCGCTGCCCAATAACCTTCCTCCCGAGCTTGTGCCCCCTTCGACTCGCAACTTCAGCCAGTCCATCGGCACCCTCAAGTCCATGCTCCACGATGAGTCTGAGTTCCGCACCAAGTCTGGTGCTGCCCTGCTGCCCCAGAAGACAGGCGTGAGCTATATGAAGAACCGCTCGTTCAGAGGTGCTCCCGCTGGAGCTGTCGCGGGCCGGAAGGATGCCACTGTTTTCAAGAACGAGGATGAACAGTTTGGATATAGGTCTAGTGCTCGTCGCAGGGTTGGCAATAACTCTCCCCGACCTGATTCTCCTTCGTCTGTCACTTCCAGCGAGGAATTGTCTTTGGACCAGCTCAGGAAGAAGATCAAGGAGAAGGAGGTCTTGTTAGATGCCATGGATTTCGCCGATGAGAAGAACCATGAAGAGGATGATGTTCTTGATCGACGAGATCGACGCGAGGCCGACGAGCTATACCGCCGCATCCGTCGTATCCAAGAGGACATCGACTCTCACCCCGATGCTGCTCTTGTCAGCGGAGACTCTGATGCCGAGAGGAGGACACTCAAGCGCCAGCTCCAGAACCTCACCGACAAGGTTCCAGACCTTGCCTCTCAAGTGCGCAGGACCGAGAAGGCCATCATGGACGCTAGGCTCGAGCTGTTCCGCATCAAGGATGCCAAGGCTCACCCCAGCAGTGGCACTCCAATTGTGGGAACTGGACCCGGTGGCACTGTAACTGAGTCGGATCGACTCAAGGCCCGAGCCAAGGCCATGATGCAGCAGCGAACTGCTGCCCTGACCGGAAAGAAGATTGATATTGGCACCGAGGACGTGGATGCGCCCAAACGACTTGAGCAAGAGACTATCAAGGTCAAGAACGAGAAGGAGGGCAATGAGCGCATGGTACGCGATGTTGAAGAAAGCGTTCGAGACTTCGCCCATGGTATTGAGGACAGCCTCAAGGAGGGCGGTCGTGACAGCACCAGCGAGCATGAGAAGCGCCGATGGGAGGACGGACTCGGAGTTGAGGACGAGGTTCGCGACTTTATCTTTGATATTCAGCGTGAGAGCCGATCCGCTCGAGTCCGCGCTCAGGATAAGCGGTCCACCCGAACATCAGCAGCTGTTGAGGAGACTCGGCCGGAACGTGTTGCCAGTCCTCGGGTTGAGAGTCCCGTGTCAACTTCTCGCACAGCTACGCCCTCTGCCGGAGGATCTTACTCGTCGTACAAGACCCCTGAGGAGCGCGCGGCTTTCATTAAGCAGCAGGCAGAGCAACGCATGGCTGAGCGACTGGCTGCTCTTGGAATCAAGGCTCCTACTAAGAGTGGCGAGACAGCTGCTCAGCGTATGGAACGTGAGCGAGCTGACCGAGCCGCCAAACTGCGTCAGGCCGAGGAGGAGGACGCTCGTAGGGAGGCTGAGCGGCAAGCCCGTCTAGCGGAGGAGCAGGGTGTTCCTCCACCTGCACCTGAACAGCCCAAGGCTGAGACGAAGAAACCTCCACCTCCACCAACTCGACATCGTGGCAAGCCAGAGACGACTGATCATGATGCCGCGAAGAAGGCTGAGGAGGCTGCTGCCGCTAAGCAGGCTGAAGAAGAGAGACTCGCTCGCGAGCACGAGGAGCAACAGCGCGAGACGCAACAGATGGAGTAAGTAATACGCTCTAAGCAGCTCAAGTCACGTTTGTACTAACTCATCTGAAGGGAAGCGGCGAAGGAACAGGAGGATGATCTCGCCCAGGAGCGACAGGCTGCCGACGCTCGTCTCAAGGCCCTCGAGGAGCAGGTGAGACAAGGCAAGCTCCGCAAGGAGGAAGAGAAGAAGCGAAAGAAGGCTGCCATGGCTGAGGCCAAGGAGAAGGAGACCAAGCTTGCCGCACGACGAGCCGAGATCGAAGCTGCACGCCAGCGTGAGCTAGAGCTCCAGCGCCAGCTTGAGGCTATGGAAGACGAAAGCTCATCGTCGGATGATGATGATGGTCCTCAGCAGGTTACCCCTCAGGCCTCGACACCAACGATGGGTGACAGCCAGGTGGCCAGCCAGGAGCTAGAGAAGAAGCCGTCGTCGCCTCCAACTGCTGCTGCTACTGCTGCAGTCTCTTCCCCTCCTCCTCCGACGGTTGTCACGTCGCCGCCCACTGAGACTGAGAGCAAGAATCCGTTCTTCCGGATGATGTCTCAGTCGAACGAGAGCGCCTCTCCTGCTCCAGCTGCCGCTCCACCGGCGCCTCCCGCCCCTGCTGCGCCCGCGCCTCCTGCACCTCAGTCTGAGGTCTCTACGAACCCCTTCCACCGGATTACTCAGAACCAGGAGACCAAGGCCCCGGCTGCCCCTACGGCTCCAATCTCGCGCCGTCGTGCAGACTCAGATGACTGGGGCTCGGACAAGGACGACGACGATGAGGACTCTGATGATGATGACCGGCCCGGTGGCGGCAGCGCGGCCCAGTTGGCATCGATTCTCTTCGGTACCATGGCACCGCCTCGCCCACTGTCGGCGGCCGGCAGGGAGTCGATGCCGGCTAGCCCTGCTCCCCCGAGTGGCACCTCTGCCATCTCCCCTCCCC